>PVLC010047421.1:0-11093 GCA_004027655.1 Graphiurus murinus
AGAGACATTGCAGCTACTTGAAGAGGGGATAGGACCAACACTTGAACATATAGGCACAGGTAAAAACTTTCTCAACAAGACCCCAAAAGCACAAGCAGCTCAAAGGAAGATCAATCCATGGGATTGCATTAAACTGAAGAGCTTCTGCAGAGCAAAGGAAACTATCAAGAACCTCAACAGAGAGCCTACAGAGTGGGAGAAAATTTTTTGCCAGTTACACTTCAGATAGAGGTCTAATATCTAGGATATAGAAAGAACTCAAGAAAATCACAACTAAGAAAGTAAATAACCCAATCAAAAAATGGGCAAAGGACCTAAATAGACACTTCACAAAAGAAGAAATACAAATGGCCAATAAATGTATGAGGAAGTGTTCCACATCATTGGCAATCAGGGAGATGCAAATAAAAACTACCCTGAGATTTCACCTAACTCCAGTCAGAATGGCAATCATAAAAAACACGAACAACAACACCTGCTGGTGAGGGTGTGGAGAAGTGGGAACCCTAATACATTGTTGGTGGGAGTGCAAACTTGTGCAACCACTGTGGAAAACAATATGGAGGATCCTCTGACGAATGGGAGTGAACCTACCATATGACCCAGCAATTCCACTACTGGGTATATACCCAAAAGAATGGAAACCAAACTATCAGACTGATGCATGTGTATCTATGTTTATAGCGGCTCAATTCACAATAGCCAAACTATGGAAGCAGCCAAGATGTCCAACCACAGATGAATGGATTACAAAACTATGGGATATATATACAATGGAATTTTACTCAGCCATAAAGAAGAACAAAATCGTGTTCTTTGCAGGGAAATGGATGCAACTGGAAAACATCATGTTAAGTGAGATTAGGCAGTCACAAAGAGTAAAGAAGCATATGTTCTCCCTAATATGCGGATGCTAGGGAGAAGATGGGGCATAAGAGGGTCTCCAGATGAAAAGGAGAGATCCTCGATAAGCAAAGAAGTTGATTTAACTGAAGGGAATGGACGGGGGGTGTGGGGGGGCATCCTAAGGGACATGATGTACTTACACAATTATATCAAGTTCACTCACTGAACTGAACTTGAGAGGGAGGGAGGGCGAGGGAGCGGGGTGGGAATTGGGGAAAGGGTCAGATGAGAAATGTGTGCACATTTGTCTTTATCAATTTGTACCTAACAAAAATGTACATATACAAAAATAAAAATTAAAAAAAAATATATTTTTTTATTAAAAATTGATAGTACTTGATAATAACTCCCTCATCAATATTAATGATGCATAATTGTTGTAATAATTACCTATCTTGGCTTTGTTAACTAGGCAGTTGAAAATATTGTTTAAATGTTATAATTATGTTTTTTGTTAGTTTAGTTAAAAATCCACATTAATTGAATGTTATAAAATTTTATGAAAATTATTTCAACTTCTTCCAAAAACTAATTACATATATTTTTCCTTATTATTCCCCTTTGCACCATAAATCATTTGAAAAACAAGATACTTTAAATCAATCTGACCTTTCTTCTTTTGAATCCTGGAAAAACACCCAGTATATTGTTGAGAATTATGCTACTGCATTTCCCCTTTAGCAAAATATTGGAAGATAGTTCCATAGATGGTCTTATTTTCTAAATTGGACTTGCTTTACATAAATGATAAACTTTTAATTGTAAAACACTTAAGGTTTACAAGAACTGTGAATATGTATTTTTAAAGTAGTAATGCAATAAATATGTCAAATTATCATGTTTACCTTGAGATAATTGTATTATCTTCTAATACATATAATTTGCTTATTCTGACATATATATATATATGTATATATATATATAATGTACTAAAACAAATGAATGGAAAATAACCAACATGCAGATGTTTAATTGTGTATAGTAAAGAGCATTCTGCTTTTTGTTTGTTGTTGTTGTTTTGTTTTTTTTTTCTTTTTTTTTTTTTGCTGTACTGGGGATTGAACTCAGGGGCATTCTACCTCCGAGCTATACCTCAGCCCTATTTTTTATTCTTTATTGTGAAACAGGGTCTCACTAAGTTGTGGAGTGCCTCACTAAGTACCTGAGACTGGCTGCGAACCCGGATCCTCCTGTTTCAGCCTTCCAAATGCTGGGATTACAAGCATGCGCCACCACGCCCGGCTTTAGCATTCTGCTTTTTGAATGAATGCTATTTTTCCCCTAAGAATTATCTGAAGATTATGAACTACCTGCTTTCCTTCCTTCTGGCTTTCCATCTCTCTTCGCTCACTCACCATTTTTTTTTTTTTTTACAACAATATTTTAAGTTGTGAGCTGAGATCACAAAATGATGGAAATTAGGTTAAAGGTCTCAAATGGTGTTAGAGTCATTAAGAGAGTAAGGTCCATTCACATCTTCTGATGAATTTTTTGGGACTGAAAAACTACAGAAACAACAGTGTCTGTGAACCTCACTTTCTCTTGCTTCACCTGAAACTGTGGAACAATGACCAATGGACTTTGGCTGCATAATCTCACCTTTAGGCTCCACAATCATATCATACTTTGTGAAAAACAATTTGCACAGTGGAGGTCTTTACCTTCTAAAACTCTACCTTTCTCTTACATCCCTCAGAACATAGTTCAGTTGTCAATGAACACTGTCTCACAGTCCTGTAATTCCTCAAATGACTTCAAATACATGCCTTTTATTTGAGCTTAATTATTGGTGTTTACTTTAGATATATTGACAAATATAGAATTAAGTATAGGAAAAGTAACACTAAAGATTTGTTGTTTTATTTTAAGAGCATTGATAGTTTAACTTGTTTAGAAATAAATTGAAGTTTTGGTAATATCCTTCCCATTTACCTTTCACTTCAATTAATGATGCTATTTTTAAGTTATTTCAAGTACTCAAAGTTTACAAAAATTATGTTTGTTTTGAATTTGAAAGTATGCATTTAGAGAAAGAGTTAGGTCAGAGAATTCTGTGCAGGCTAAAGAGAAAAGATATATTTTATTTGGAAAATGTTCAGTTTTAGTCACAGTTTTGCAATGAAAGTAACTTATCATATTTAAATAACCTAGCATATAATATCTAGTCAGCAAATACTAGTTACTTCTAACTATCTTAGTCACATGACTAGACATTCCTTGAATGTTGAATGGGAAGATATTTTTCAAACTGAATTATACAACTTCAGTGAAACAATGACATAACTTAATTATGAGATGAATGCCTTTTGTGTACTAGTGTGGGACTCCCCTGACTATATGACTCCCCTGGATATATGTAGTAGCATTTGGGGTGGGAGTTCACATCCTGGCTTAGTACACAGTGCTTGAAGTATAATATTCAGTGCATTTTAATTGAATATATCTTAATTAATAAACATACAGAGCTATTTGATTTACAGATGACTTTCTAGAACAGATCCTCAAAATTGTTTCACCTTATTATGAATGCATTTTGTGCTGTGGGACATTGATTTGATTAAACTAAGATATTTAAAGGAAAAGGGCAAACAAGTTTATGGAAGAATACAGCAACGATTTTCATGAAGGAGAAATTTGGAGAGTAATGATGAAAGTTAGACACTAAGAAGATCCCTGCTGTATAATGATTCTCACTGTGCCTAAAGACAAATAATATATATTTTTTTTGTACTGGGGATTGATTCCAGAGGCATTTTACCTTCGAGCTATGCTCCCAGTCCAATTTGATTTTTTATTTGAAAACAAAGTCTTACTTAACTGATTAGAGTCTCACTACTTGCTGAGGCTGTCCTCCACCCTGTTTATCCTCCTGTCTTAGCCTCCCAAGTACTGAGATTACAGGCATGTACCACTATGCCCAACCAGGTGAATTTTGATATATTGCATTTGTCTGAATTTGAAAATTAAAAAAATAGAGTAAGCATTATATACTGATAAATAATATTAGAGAAGAAAATTAATTTGACTCTAATTCATTTATTTTGAATTCAACTTTTACATAAAAGAAAGTTAATATACCATTTCCCAAGTACAATGAAATTTTATCTTCCTATTTTCAGCTACTTGATTAAATAACATTTTGGAATTATTCTATGATAGATAGACACCATGTTTTATGTCTTATGCTTTTTCCCCCATCTGCACATACAGTCTGCCACTAGACAGATATTCATGAACACATAACTTATGCCAGAGAAGGGTCATAATGAAGGTGGCACAGCGTTGCCTTATGGTCAAATTGACCCCATTGTCATTCCATACCCATACATGTCCAATAAATTGCCATATTTAGAAACATGTACTCAATTGTGTTGGCATGTTCACAGCTGTTCTACTTCTTTTTGGCAGATTTACTGTCACTCAATCAATTCAGAATGAGACAGATTCAAGCACTTTTAATTGTACTGCATTTTATTAGCTTAGGAGGTAGAAGTATGAAGGACATAATTGAAACTTTATATACTTATACTTAAACATCATATAAACAAAAAACAAAACTGAATGAAGTATGTCTTCTCTAGTATATATTCATTTTCCAAGAATAGAAAAGTTTCAGATTACTAATTATCTATTCCATCACTCATTTAGAGAACAAATATAGTGAACCATTAATCATCTTATCAAAAATTAGTATCCCAAGTTTCAGAGGTCGAATTTTTAAAGAAAATTAATTAGTGAAGAAAATAGCATTGAACCCTAGCTACTGGAATTTTTCAGGGGATGTATGATGTAGTTTCATGAATCATCTCCTAGTTTTTAACTGGAATAATACATGAGATTATTTCTTCAGTCTTCTAAGAGTGTGATGTAAAATGAATTTCTATTATGATCATTTGCCGAGGAATATTATCCTCCTGAATGTAACGAACTCACAGTCATTCTGAGTCTATATCCCACATATCTTCTTGCAACAGACCTTGCTATTTCATTCATTGAGGAGCAGAGAAGAGCTGCTTTTTTTCTAAAAATTTCTTCACCAAGTTTAGACAAAAGAGTGGCTCACAAACTAGAAATCACTAGTCTATATCCAGCTACATAAAAAAACACAATCAGCTTCTTTAGTAAAATTCATCATAATAAGTTTAAAGCAAAAATGTTCTTCATTTAGTAAATTTTAATTATGCTATGTACTTGGTCTGAAGTAGGGTGGATATATATTTATATTCTATAGCATTTACAAAGAACTTTAATGCATGTAGTAGTCCAAGGATCTGCTTAAAAATACAGATTTTGATCCAGAAGTACTGGAGTGAAATCATGGATTGGGCATTTCCTACAAACTACTAAGCTGGTTTATCTGCATCTCTTTGTATATCAGAGTCCTAATGGGCATTATAGTCCATTTAAGAACACAAAACCTTGAATAGAGTTCTGTGTGCATGATATTGTATGCGTTATTATAGAGTGGAAAATGAAATGTTAAGAATACATCAAGACTAAAAATAAGATCTTTTTGAGATTGTTAGGGAAGGTTGTATGGTGAAGGCAACATTTGAAGTGAGTTTGGGAGTATGTGAAAATTTTGCTAAGAAAATTGTTAAAAATGCTGCCATTTCTGACATTAGGTACAATACAGAAAGACTGTGACTCATGAAAAGGACTGGGACAATGTGAAGGTCAGTGTGATAAAACATAAGTATGTCTGTGGGAACTGATGAAGTAGGAGGATATGGGGGAAATATTTTGGTCCAGATTGTGAAGAAGAACTAAGAGATTTCAATTCTTTATAATTTTCATAAACAAAAGAGGTGTGTAGATCATAGAGTAAAATTATTTCTCATTTTAAGGTAGTAATTCTGGAAGATATTTTCAGGATTCATTAATAAGGAAAGTCTGATTATAAAGAAACAAGACACAAAATTCTTAAAATGGTTCAAATGAGAGGAGATAATAGTCTATATTAAGGCAGGAGTGTGGACAATGGAGAAGAATGGCCAACAGTAAGACATATTGCCAAGTTTTATTACTATTTATTAATAGTAACTGTCATGTTAGAGAAAATGAGCAATAAATTATGCTACAAAATTTTCTATTTTAGGAATCAGTATTAAATAAAGACAGCATTAAAATTAGTATATGTCAAAATTTTTATTCTTATTAAAATACATTTATGACAGCCTATAAATTCAGGAACTATTCTATCTCTGCCTTGTAGAAATTAAGAGATCACGTATCAATTTTTATATTAGAGACTTTTCTGTCTCCTATTTATTAACATGCAAATCAAAATAGATCTGTTTAAAATAGAAATGATTTCTATAGGATTAGAATTTTAAGCAAACACATTTTCTACAGTATGATAATAGTAAAGAAGAATATTTTTAATATCTGTTGCCTTATTTACACAATTACTTTTTGTGATCCTATGTTAGTTTTATTTTCAAAAGAAAAAGAAAACTTTTTGGTATAATTGAAGCAGTTCCACTTTTACTAGACTGTATCTGCACATTCAGCAAAAAAATAGTGAAAACATTTTCTCAAAGTTAACATACATACAGTAGGCATGAGGAAGATAAGGGAGTTTACAATTTTTATAGATAATTAAAATAGATTAAAATATGAACTAAAGTTTAAACTCAGAATTCTGCTATATATTGCCGTTTTCATTTTTGAGAGGAAAACATAAATCTTCATTACATATTTTCTGAGCTCAGCATTAGATTATGGCAATGTAAAAGGCTGAATATGTTGCACAAAGAGTGAGGTTAAATATAAAACATGCTTTTCAGAAGTATCCTGCAATATTTACAATAGCTAACAGCATGACTTTTAGAAACTTTAGCATATAATAGTAATTTGTCATTTTCCTCCAAGTTCATTGACATTGTCAAGGCATATTTAACTCAGCAGGAGAATTTAAATTTCATACTTGGTGATTTCATGAAACATTCTTCTCACCCTGTGGTATCTGCTAAAAATTCCCCTTTTATTTCTTTCAATAAATTACCATCTATTCATTTCTCATGGCTTCATTAGAATGTTCATATGCAAATAGTCAAAACACCACCTGTTTCCCAACAATGTTTATATGAAAGTTAACTTCTGATTTGTAATTTGGATAGTGGTTGAAGAAATGCTTAATATATTCTCTATAGGCAAGCAGTTACAGAGTTTGATCAGGATTCCACATGGTATAATATGATCTCCTTTATGGGTAAGTTTAATTTGATTGTGTTATATCAGACTATTATTACCAAATGTGAAAAATAAAACAAGGTAAAACAAAGTCCAATAATAACTTTTGAAAAATAATAAATATAAGAAAAATTAAACATTTTTAGTAGAAACATGTATTCCTATCAATTTTACTTTATCTTTACTTAGGTAGAAAACATTCTATCAAATTATATCTTATTTTATTTCAATGTTATTCTTTGACTAAACTTCCTCCTTTTAAAAAAATGCACTTCATAGACCCAAGTCTAGAGTTCTAATAGTTAACAATTAATTTGCTTCTATGGTTGCTCTAAGATAATATACTTTCTTCCATAACTGTCCATTCTTTCATTCTACTTTTCTGTGCCTGGTAGCACACCACTGATACAAAAATTACATTTACTATGTGAAATCATATGAAACATGAAATTTGACATTTTATTTTCAAGACATTCCTTAATTTTGTTGGAGCTCTTATTAAAATACCTTTCACATTTCAACTATATTAAGTATTAAATATCTCACACTCCCCAACATGCTAAATAGGCCACTTTTAATAGTGAATGTTCTGTTTCTCTCTGAATCTGAATTCTATCTTGTCATTTTTACATCAATCTATATAAATCCTATTTATTCTTCAAAGTAAAATGAAATAATATCACTTACACAGAAATCATTTTTCCTTTTACTCTTCATATTCAACTTCCCAGGTCATATCACATTCGTTCACATGATATCATCTGTCACTAACAGAATAAAATTTTGCTGAAAAGAGTTGAAATATTTTTCTCAGAATAAACTTTTCCTTTTGTAAAACTGTTTTCACAAATGTCTATAAAATGGTGAAACGTAACTAGCTCCATTTCATTTATTAATTCCAGTTCTTCTATGAAAAACATGGAATGACTTTAGAAACACTGGTAGAAAGAACTTTTGAAGACTATGATCCCAAGGTATTTAGAAATATTTAACTCTATGCAAAGAAGAAAAATAATCATTTTTGTAAACCATAAGGCAAAATTTCAAGGGCAATCCTCACAGAAATAGAAAAATCAGCCCTTAAATTCATCTGGAAAAACAAAAAGCCCAGGATAGCCAAAGTAGTTCTTAGCAACAAGAACCATGCAGGAGGTATCACAATACCTGACTTTAAACTCTACTACAAAGCCACAATAATAAAAACAGCATGGTATTGGCACAAAAACAGACACACAGACCAATGGAGCAGAACAGAAGACTCAGAAACAGATCCACAGACTTACAGTCAACTGATTTTTGACAAAGGAGCCAAAAATATACACTGGAAAAAGGATAGCCTCTTTAACAAATGGTGTTGTTAAAACTGGTTAACCATATGCAGGAAACTAGAAATAAACCCCACTTTCTCACCCTGCACAAGAGTCAACTCAAGGTGGATGAGAGACCTGTAAGTCAGGCCAGAGACCTTGCAGCTACTTGAAGAGGGCATAGGACCAACACTTGAACACATAGGCACAGGTAAAAACTTTCTCAACAAGACCTCAAAAGCTCAAATGCTAAATCTAATAATAAATTTAGTAGTCAGTAACTATTCAACATAAAGGAAGCTACTTTCTTATTAAGAAAAGGTAATGATAATGTACAATTCACTGAGTTTTTGTGAAGTTCAAAAATAGAATATAGCTACCATGATTCTTGACATATATTAAACATTAAGCATTTAATAAACTAGCTAATTTTAGAAAGATTTATAGAATACATTATATGAGCCAGACTATCTTATCAGAATGTGAATAATAAACTCAGTTTCAAATACTTAATATAGACTTTCTATTTAATGAGAGGGATACAGATGAGGATGCATATTAACTTATTATATGGACTAAGAATAATACCAGGAAGCATATGTTTTAATTTACCAATATTACTTTGTCATAAAATGGCTACAGAAAATTTGTTTCAGAAGATACTCCAACTGAATAAAAATATAATTCTTAATGTCTGTTTTCTCTTTATGATAGATTTGGAAAACTATGTCTTGCCAGCTGAAAATAAAATTGAACATCTACAAGAGGCAAGGAGTATAGCCGGGTGCAGTGATGCATGACTGTAATCTCAATCTTTGGGAGGCTAAGACAGGAGAATCACAGGTTCCTTTCCAGGCTCAGCAACTTAGTGAGGCCCTGTTTCAAAAAAATAAAATAAAATAGGGCTGGGAGTATAGCTCAGAGGTGGAAATCTGCATTCAGTCTCCAGTAAAACACACACACACACACACACACACACACACACACACACACACACACACGAAGTAAAAAAAAAGTCTCTAATTTCCTGATTCCATTTTGGAGAAATAAGATGGAAAATCCTAAATTTGTACTCTTTTTAAAAAGTCAAACATATCATGGTAATCTTTAGGTTTTTAATGTTTAAAGTAGTATCCCAACCCAAAGTTGTATATATTGCAGATTTATATTTATATACTCCTTTGAAAGTAAATTTCTGGTTCAAAATATAGTCAAAAAGAAGGAGACCAAATAGACTTTGTTCAAACATATTGCATGTGACAGAATTGAAAATATAACATAATGTTCAACAGTAATTAGCTATTTTATATAAAATTTCCACTCTAGGGCTTTTAGACTTGATGAGAAACTCTTTCTGATACTAAGTAAAACAATAATGTATCTGGAAAGACAGCAGACTTCCCATAGTAACAAAGTTTTAAATTAATTATAGGAAAGACTGAGCTGGCCAAAGAGTAAAATAAACACTATTTGCATATCTGATCTTCATTTTTAGGTGTCTGATTATTTAATTTTATGTAGGTAATTTTTTAAAAAAATTTACATGGTCAAAGAAAATTGGCAATATAGTAAGATTTTCTCTAAGTACAGTCATATGTACTTAGATAAGGTGTAGTTTTAAATATTGAGTTTGTAGTTTTCATTTAAAAAGTTTCTGTAAGCACGTGTCTGGAAATATAGTAGACTTATTTTATAAAATATAATTATTTCTATCATTATGTGAAAATTTTCAAATTTTTACTATGGCAAAAAAAGAAAGCAAACAAAGCTCAAGCACTAGTGCTATTTCCTGCAAGGCTCCATGCTTGATACTACTTCTACTATATGTAAATATTTTTACTTTCATCATCTGACACCTAAAACATGCAAAAAGTGTAAGATAACAGAATAATTCTACAGGAGGATCCCAATGTGTTTCTTCTACCTCTGCTTAAGATAATATTGGAGGAGCCAGGCCTGGTGGCGCACGCTTATAATCCCAGCATTCGGGAGGCTGAGACCAGAGGATCCGGGTCCGCGGCCAGCCTCAGCTACCTAGTGAGGCACTCCGCAACTTAGTGAGACTCGGTTTCAAAATAAAGAATAAAAAATAGGGCTGGGAGTGTAGCTCAGAGGTAGAATGCCCCTGAGTTCAATCCCCAGTACTGAAAAAAAAAAAAAAAAAAAAAAAAGATAATATTGGAGGAATTTCTAACATTTCTTTAATGTATTAAAATTTATTATTTAAACAGAAAATCATAATAATTTGGAAAATAATTTGGTTTCAATCAAATAATGGGTTTTTTTTTAATTTTTATTGTAGTAATTCGTGCAATATAGCATACATCTTTGTTAAGTACAAATTGTTAACAACATATTTGCACACAATTCTCATTTGACCCCTTCCCCGATTCCCTCCCCATTCCCTCCCCATTCCCTCCCCCTAAGGTTCACTTCAATGAGTGACCTTGATATGATTGTGTAGGTACATCATGTGCTTTAGGGTATCCCTCTGCCCCAAGCATCCACTATAATTAAATCAACTTCTTTGCTTATCGAGGATCTCTCTTTTTCATCTGGAGACCCTCCTATGCCCCATCTTCTCCCTAGCATCCACATATTAGGGAGAACATATGCCTCTTAACCCTTTGTGACTGACTAATCTCACTTAACATAATGTTTTCCAGTTGCATCCATTTCCCTGCA
>PVLC010047422.1:0-11093 GCA_004027655.1 Graphiurus murinus
ACTGGGGGTTGAACTCCGGGGCATTCTACCTCCGAGCTATACCCCCAGCCCTATTTTTTATTCCTTATTTTGAAACCGGGTCTCACTAAGTTGCGGAGTGCCTCACTTAGGTAGCTGAGGCTGGCCGCGAACCTGGATCCTCCGGTCTCAGCCTCCCGAATGCTGGGATTACAAGCGTGCGCCACCACGCCCGGCTCCCATCTTATTTTTGAAACAGGGTCTTGTTAAGTTGATGAGAGTCTTACTATTTGCTGAGGCTACCCTCAAACCTGCCATCCTCCTGTCTCAGCCTCCAAGTACTGGGATTATAGGCATTCACCACCCCATCTGGCCAGCCTCAGCAAGTCCAGTGTGCTGGCACATGCCGGTAATCTCAATTCTTGGGAGGCTGAGACAGGAGGATCACAGGTTTGAAGTCAGCCTCAGCAACTTTGTGAGACCCTGTTTCAAAATAAAGAGTAAAATAGGGCTGGGGGTATAACTCAGAGGTAGAATACCCCTAGGTTCAATCCCCATACCACAATAGATAGATAGATAGATAGATAGATAGATAGATAGATAGATAGATAAACTGGGGGTGTGGTTCAGAGGTAGAATGCCCCAGGCTCAATCCCCAGTACCAGAAAAAAAATTTTTTAAAGGAGGCCATACATGGTGGCACATAGCTGCAATCCCAGGGACTCCAGAGGCTGAGGCAGAAGGATCACAAGTTTGAGGCCAGCCTGGGCAACTAAGGAGGAACCCTGTCTCAAAATAGAAAAAAAAAATTTTTTTCTTAAAAAGGGCTTGAGTTGTAGTTCAGTGGTAGAACATACCTGAGTTCAATCCCAGTATTGTGTACACACACACACACAGCCATATAGATCTGGATACATTTGGACACATTAAGGAAATTTTCTAGATGTCCCTAACACTGCATCAACAGCTGTTACCACTAATGAGGGAGTGTGTGTGGGGGGGATAATTAGGGGCTTCTATTTTCAATTTGCCCTTTTTACTTTTAAACATTTATCATCAGATTTTATCTTCTTTTTAAAAAGTTTCTTCCTAGCTGGGTGCAGTAGCATACATCTATAATCCTGGTACTTGGGAGGCTTGACAGGAGGATTACAAATTGGAGGCCAAGCCGGGCGTGGTGGCACACGCTTGTAATCCCAGCATTCGGGAGGCTGAGACTGGAGGATCCGGGTTCACGGCCAGCCTCAGCTACCTAGTGAGGCACTCCGCAACTTAGTGAGACTCAGTTTCAAAATAAAAAAAAAAAAAAGAATAAAAAATAGGGCTGGGGGTGTAGCTTGGAGGTAAAATGCCCCTGAGTTCAATCCCCAGTACCGCAAAAAAAAAAAAAAAAAACCCAAAACAAAACAAATTGGAGGCCAGCCTCAGTAATTTAGTGAGACCTGGTTTCAAACTGAGAAATAAGCTGGGCTTGGTGGCACACACCTGTAATCCCAGTACTTGGAAGACTGAGACAGGAAGATCACAGGTTCAAGGACAGCCTCAGCAATGTAGCAAGACTCTCAACAACCTAGTAAGACCCTATTTATTTTGTTTTTGTGGTATTGGGAATGAAACTCAGGGGCATTCTACCACTGGGTTATACCCCCAGCCCTATTTTATTTGGAAACAAGGTCTCATTAAGTCAGTGAGAGTCTCACTAAGTTGCTAAGGCTAGCTTTGAACCTATGAGGCTCTGAACCCTGTCTCAGCCTCCCAAGCACTAGGATTACAGGCGTGCATTACCACATCCAGTTAATTTTTATTTTTTAATACTGGGGATTAAGCCCAGGGGCATTCTACCTTTGAATCACACCCCCAACCCTTTTTATTTTTACTTATTTGTGTGTGTGTGTGTGTGTGTGTGTGTGTGTGTGTGTGTGTGTGTGTGTATGTGGTACTGGGGATGGAACCCAGATGCCCGGGCTACACCTGCAGGCTTACATTATTTCTTATTTGGAAACAGGGTCTTGCTAAGTTGCTGACAGCTTCACTAAGTTACTGAGGCTGGCTTCAAATCTTCAATCCTAGCCCAGCGTGGTGGCGCATGCTTGCAATCCCAGCATTTGGGAGGCTGAGACCAGAGGATCCGGGTTTTCAGCCAGCCTAAGCTACCTAGTGAGGCACTGCGCAACTTAGTGAGACCCTGTTTCAAAATAAGGAATAAAAAATAGGGCTGGGGGTATAGCTCAGAGGTAGAATGTCCCTGAGTTCAATCCCCGGTACCGCAAAAATAAAAAATAAAAATAGGGCTGGGAGTATAGCTCAGAGGTAGAATGCCTCTGAGTTCAATCCCCAGTACAAAAAAAAAAAATTATATATATAATTTGGAGGCCAGCCTCAGATATATGTATATCTGAACCCTGTCTCAGCCTCCCAAGCACTAGGATTACAGGCGTGCATTACCACATCCAGTTAATTTTTATTTTTTAATACTGGGGATTAAGCCCAGGGGCATTCTACCTTTGAATCACACCCCCAACCCTTTTTATTTTTACTTATTTAATTGTGTGTGTGTGTGTGTGTGTGTGTGTGTGTGTGTGTGTGTGTGTGTATGTGGTACTGGGGATGGAACCCAGATGCCCGGGCTACACCTGCAGGCTTACATTATTTCTTATTTGGAAACAGGGTCTTGCTAAGTTGCTGACAGCTTCACTAAGTTACTGAGGCTGGCTTCAAATGTATATGTATATATATCTGAGGCTGGCCTCCAAATTATATATATATATATATCTGTAATCCTTCTGTCACAGCCTGCCAGGTACTGATTACAAGCATGTGCTACCATGCCCAGCAATTTTTTTGTTTTGAAACAGAGTCTCATTAAGTCACTAAGGCTGGCCTCAAACCTGTGATCCTACTGTCTCAGCCTCCCAAGTATTGGGATTACAGGTGTGCGCCACCATGCCAGCTCAGCCCATTTTTATTTTGAGACAGGGTTTTGCTAAATAGCCGAGGATGGCCTTGAACTTGTGATCCTTCTGCCTCAGCCTCCCAAGACGACTGGATTACAGACCTGTGCCATCAGGCTCAGTCATTCAGCTCCTTTGTAATGACCTGTATACTGACTTCCCATCCTCCCCCTTGGAACCCACCCTGCTCCCCTCAGTTCCAAGACCACAGACAGGTACCAGGAACGAACTCCTAGAAAAGTGCTTGGCATATTGACTGATTGAATTGCTTACATTTCCTGGTTTTGAATACTCCAGAGAATGGAGAGAAAGCAGCACACTCCCCACTGTGTGTGCCGCCCAAGCCTGACTCACGGTGTTCCTGCCAATTCCCTGCCCGGGGCAGGGCAAAACACCCTCTCTGTCATTCTGGAGAGAAGCAGTCGCCCCTGCCCTCCTCACCGTCTCAGCCTTGAGGGCACCAACAACCTGAGAGAGGTGTGAGCAGGTGACGAGCCAATTACCGGAGCAGGCCAGGCACGGGACTGACCTTGGCAAAAGCAGGCACTGCTTCCCTTCCATCTTTCTTTCCTTCCTAGTAGCTGGGGGAGAAGGGGACGAAGGCCTAATTGCTTTCACCTTGAGAAAAATCTGCTACTGACCATGTGCTGAGAGAACCGCTCAGTTATACAGCAGGGGGCTCGATATGATAGCAGATCTGGACGGCTGACGTTTCCCCTAAGGCTCTCTGACTAACGACCCAGGAGAAGAGAAGCTCTTGGCTCCACGCCCTCCGCATTCTGCCCTACCAATCACACAGTGTCAGCTGAGCCTGCTCTCTTATTTCTGCCCAGAACCCCACAGGGAACTCTGCACGCCTGCCTCCTCCCCACCCAGACTGCTGCCACTAAGATCATGCCTTCACTGGGTCTTGCCCAGGCCACAACTACGGCTGCTGGGAAAGAACTAGAGCTCTGTCTCACAGGCCCCCCACCGCCAGGTGGACGCCTCCATCCACTCAGCCAGCCTCTCCCTGCCGAGTTCAGACGGGAAAGGCGATGCTGGCCATCGGAATACCAGGGAGAGACAGTGGCCAGCCGCATGTGCCTGATTCTGCCTGGACACTTCTGACAATTAAGGCAGTGGATGAACTCTCCTGCTTTCTCCATCACTGATGAAAAGCAAGTTCAAAAGCCATGCTGTCCCCAACCCCTGGAGCGAAGCCAGGCCTGTGATAAAGAGGAAGCAGTGTAACTCAATAGAGTGATCTTGAGTGACACTGATGCTACACAGAGTCTACCACCAGAAACTCAGCCCCAGAGCCACCGAGAGCCACCCAGGAAGCCTGAGGCACTGGCTTTATACAGTTAACCACTCATAAAGCTTCAGTGCATCTGCTGGTCACCTGCTGGATCCCAAGTAGAAATTTCCTTTAAGAAATTCTGGGGCCAGGCATGGTGGCGCATGCTTGTAATCCCAGTACTTGGGAGGCTGAGACAGGAGGATCCGGATTCGCAGCCAGCCTCAGCTACTTAGTGAGGTGCTCCATAACTTAGTGAGGCCCTGTTTCAAAATAAAGAATAAAAAATAGGACAAGAAGTGTAGCTCAGAGGTAGAATGCCTCTGGGTTCTATCCCCAGTACCACAAAAAAGGACTGGGGGTGTAGCTTGGAGGTAGAATGCCCCTGAGTTTAATCCTTAGTACTGAAAAAAAAAAAAAAAAAAAAAGTCTGGGGAGGCAATAGAAACCCATACACAGTACACTGCAACCACTTTCTGGCTATGTGACTTTATCAGTTATCCTCTCTGAGCTTCAATTTCCCTATTAAAATGGGACTAATTGTGATAACAAAGCTGGGTATGGTGGCACATGCCTGTAATCTCAGTACTTGGGAGGCTAAGACTGGAGGATCACAGGTCCAAAAACAGCCTCAGCAATTTAGTAAGACTCTCAGCAACCTAGCGAGACCCTGTTTCAAAACAAAAAATAAAAAAGGGCTAGGGGTGTAGCTCGGAGGTAGAATGCTCGGGTTCAATCTGTAGTAACACACACACACACACACACACACACACACACACAATAATAACAATACCAACTTTGAAGGGCTGTCATAAGTATGACATTGCTATGCGTAGACTATTGCACACAGCACGGTGCCCAGGAGGTGCTCATTAGATGGCAGCCCCTCCTGTTAGTGTATGGAGCCATCAGTGCTCACTCCAGCACAGACACTGCAGGGAGGTGGCATGTGTGGGGCTTTTAGGACCACACAGACCTGGTTTGAAATCCTGGTTCCCTGGCTTCCCCTGTATGTGGCCTTGGGAGCATGAAGTAATTTCTTTGAGCTTCAGGCTCACTCTGTAAGAAGACATCAATAACACCTGCTTTGTCAATAGGATAGAGCCTAGCTGTCACCCAGGCTCAAGCACGGAGAAGGTGCTTGGGAAATATTAGTTGCCATCGGCACAGAATCATCACCCTCTTTCCAACATCCTTCACCTTTGTTGTCTGGTAGTTTTTACTGGGAGATGAAGGTCTGCTCAAGTGATTTACATTGGGGAGCATATTGATTTTCTCAAAGCCAGTGGTCTCTGGCCTGCCCCAATCCTTTATGCCATCTCTAATACTTAACCCTCATGGTCACCTCTGATGTTTCAGAGACCTTTCTCCCACTTTGGTTCTTCATTTTTTTTTAATTTTTTTTTCCTTTGCGGTACTGGGGATTGAACTCAGGGGCATTCTACCTCCGAGCTATACCCCCAGCCCTATTTTTTATTCTTTATTTTGAAACAGGGTCTCACTAAGTTGCAGAGTGCCTCACTAGGTAGCTGAGGCTGGCCACAAACCCAGATCCTCTGGTCTCAGCCTCCCAAATGCTGGGATTACAAGTATGCGCCACCACACCCGGCTTGGTTCTTCACTCTTTATTCCCCTGATATTTGCCCCCCTTCCCTTCTTCCCAGGCTCTTCATCCTTCCTGTCTACTATACTTTGACACCCCCTTCCCCACATTTCAGCTGCTCTCCCCCAGAGAAAGGTCTCAGGATCACTGAAACCAAGCTCAGTCTGTCCTTCCTCCTGATCTCAAAAACATTAAATCCCAAATTCCTGTCTTTTTTCTTTTCTATCTATCTGAATCCAGTCAATTGCTAAGCATCTCTGGTTTTTCTTTCAAAACAATTCTCATATCTGCCTCTTTCTTTTACATTTTCCTTCTTGCCACTGGAGACCAATATCAATTCAGTTCTGATTTAGTTTAAATGGCAGATTCCAATCCATCCTGAATATTGCAGGCTTCCTAAAAAGATCACGTTAAGCATGCTACATATTCTCCTTTCTCCACTCACAATCCTATTTTACCTTTTTCCTTCCTATGGTAAATTCAGGGCATTCAAGGCCTTCCATTGCTGGTTGTCTAAACCTGACTTTCTACCAGGCCCCATCTGTTCCATACATACCTTACCCACGTCCATCTGATCTGTTCTTTGCATGTGTGACCTCTTTTGCTTGAGGTGCCCCTCCTTCATTTCCTCTCCTATTGAGATTTAATCTATCCTTCCAAGACCTGGCTCAATGCTTAACTTCTTCCTAGTGCCTTCACTGACTGCTCTACTTGCCTGGGATCATTTCCCCTTTGATGGTGCTGGGAGGGTGGGAAGGTGATGAAGAAGAGCTAGCTGTGAGGACTTGGGAAGATTAAATGATAACATGCGGGGCTGGTGGTTCAGGCCTATTACTCCAGTAATTGGGAGCCTGAGACAGGAGGATTGCAACCTTATCAACTTAGCAAGACCTTCATCAACTTAATGATACCCTGTTTCAAAATAAAATAAGAAGCCGGGCATGGTGGCACATGCTTGTAATCCCAGTACTTGGGAGGCTGAGACAGGAGGATCCAAGTTCGAGGCCAGCCTCAGCTACTTAGTGAGGCCCTCTGCAACTTAGTGAGACCCTGTTTCAAAATAAAGAATAAAAATTAGGACTGGGGATGTAGCTTGGAGGTAGAATGCCCCTGGATTTCATCCCCAGTACTGCAAAAAAAAATAAATAAATAAATAAAAAATAATAATAATAACAATAATAAAATAATAAAAAGGGCTGGGGGTGTGGCTCAGAGGTAGGATGCCCCTGGGTCTGATCCCCAGTGCTCCCCACCCCAAAGGTAGAGATTATTATAGTTCCTGGCACCCTACATTCTAAATATTTCTTATGTAGCCCTATCATCTGCATATCCAAATAGGAGTTTACATAGACTGTGATATTTTACTATAGGTACATTTGTCTTTAAAATAGTTCTTTTATTTTTTCCAGTTTTCTATTTTTATAAGTGGCAATATTCTTTCAAGGCTTTCAGGCTCAAACTTTGGTAATTCCTGTTTTTTTCTGATCTCTCATGGGCCAAACCCAGTGGCACATCTCTGTTCTGAGAACGTTTTAACTCCCCATTGGGACTGTAAACACTCTGAGAGCAGGAACTCTGACTAATGCTCCCTCGGTGTCCATTACACTGGCGTTGAACAGGGACTCAATACATGCTTGTTTTCTAAAAAGCATCTATCAACAAATTAATTTACAGGGGCAAGTGTGAAGGAGGTACAATAACAAACTGACAATCTGGTAAGATATTCTGTAATCATGTATCCCCTTCTCTTTCTCTTCTTCATGAATTCCTCCCACTCATTCTTTAATCCTCTTCTCTGAGGTCTGCCATAAGCATTATTTCCTTTCTTTCATTTATACTAATATCTAATTGCATAGGTATTTACCAATTATCAGTTTGTGTGGGGGGGGGGCAGTGGTTCTAGGAATTGAACCCAGGGACATTCTACTTCTGAGCTATCCCCCCAGCCCTATTTAATTTTATTTTGTTTTGAAACAGGGTCTTGCTATGTTGCTGAGGCTGTCCTCAAACCTGTGATCCACCTGTCTCAGCCTCCCAAGTACTGGGATTACAGACATGCACCACCACGTCTGGCTCAATTATCAATTTTTTTTTTTTTTTGGTGGTACTGAGGATATTGAACCCAGGGGCATACTACCTCCGAGCCACACCCCCAGTCCTATTTTTTTCTTCTTTATTTTGAAGCAGGATCTCACTAAGTTGCAGAGGGCCTCACTAAATAGTTGAGACTGGCCTCGAACCTGGATCCTCCTGTCTCAGCCACCCGGTACTGGGATTACAAGCATGCGCCACCACGCCCGGCTTCCAGCCTGTCTTAAAAAATAATAATAAAATTTTTTTTTAAAGGGCTAGGAAACTGGGCGTGATTGTATGCTTCTGTAACAATCTCAGTTCTTGGGAGGCTAAGACAAGAGGATCTCAGGTTTAAGGTCAGATTCAGTAACTCAGAGAGATCCTGTCTCAAAATAAAAAATAAAATAGAGTTGGGGGTGTAGCTCAGAGGTAGAATGCCCCTGGGTTCAGCCAGAAGTATTTAAAAAAAAAAAAAAAAAGCGGCACATGCCTGTAATCTCAGTACTTGAGAGGGTAAGACAGGAGGATTATTACAGGTTTGAGGACAGCCTCAGCAACTTAGCCAGACCCTGTTTCAAAATAAAAAATAAGCCAGGCATGGTGGCTTGTGCTTGTAATCCCAGCATTTGGAGGCTGAGACCGGAGGATCTGGGTTCACAGCCAGCCTTAGTTACCTAGTGAGGCACTCCGAAACTTAGTGAGACCCTGTTTCAAAATAAAGAATAAAAAATAGGGTTGGGGGTATAGCTCGGAGGTAGAATGCCCCGAGTTCAATCCCCAGTACCACACACACACACAAAAAGAAAGAATAAAGAGAAAAAAAAAACTTTCTCTTTTTTTTGGTGTGTGTGTGTGTGTGTGTGTGTGTGTGTGTGTGGTATTAGAGATCAAACCCAGGGGCAATCTACCTGACACTCTCAATCAACCCTGTCTTATTTTTTAGATTGAAACAGGATTTCGCTAAGTTGTGAAGGATCTAAGTTGCTGAGGCTGGCTTCAAACCTGCAGTCCTCCAGTCTCAGCCTCCTAAGTACTAGGATTACAGGCATGTCCCACCACACCCAGCTGACATCAATTGCATTTTTACCACCAAAAACAAACAAAATCAAGATAATAATAACATTCTCAGTCTACAGTTTTCTTTTTAGGTTATACAGGCTGACCTCATCTAAAATACTTGGTTTTTGCCATGCTATTGGGCTCTTAATTACCATTCAAATCTCTGTTCTCTGCCTCATCCTGTACAGTGGAGAATGTGTCCACTATACCTATTTCAGCAGTTTTTACAGAGATACCTTAAATCTGCTAGTAAGAGCAATTGCTGATTATGATCTGGTAGGTGTTTTTATGGCATTCATAAAATGCCATATACTCTGTAACACAGCAACAGTGCCAAGTGGGCCTGCATTGAATACCAAGAAGAGAAGATAATAAGTCTTAATGCTTCCCATTTTATATTTTGTTCTGATATCTGAGATTAAACTGAGGAACAGTTTAGAATGAGTCAGACTTGATGTTCAAAACTGTGGAAGTAGCACCTTCATTATAATAATCATTATCATGAATTTAAAGTCCTTCTTACCTTCCTTCTGTACTGGGTATTAAACCTGGTGGCACTGGGTACACCCCCAGTCTTATTTTATTTTTAATCTTTAAATAGGGTCTCTTCGCTAGGCATGCTGGCACACTCTTGTAATCCCAGTACTTGGGAGGCTGAGACAGGAGGATCACAGGTTTGAGGCCAGCCTCAGCAATGTAGTGAGGCCTTCTGCAACTTAGAAAAACCTGTTTCAAACTAAAAAATATCATCAAAATGGCCATCCTCCCAAAACTGATCTACAGATTCAATGCAATACCCATGAAATTACGAAGGGCACTCCTCACAGAAATAGAAAAATCAGCCCTTAAATTCATCTGGAAAAACAAAAAGCCCAGGATAGCCAAAGTAGTTCTTAGCAACAAGAACCATGCAGGAGGTATCACAATACCTGATTTCAAACTCTACTACAAAGCCACAGTAATAAAAACAGCCTGGTATTGGCACAAAAACAGACACACAGACCAATGGAGCAGAATAGAAGACTCAGAAACAGACCCACAGACTTACAGTCAACTGATTTTTGACAAAGGAGCCAAAAATATACACTGGAAAAAGGATAGCCTCTTCAACAAATGGTGTTGGCAAAACTGGTTAACCATATACAGGAAACTAGAAATAAACCCCACTTTCTCACCCTGAACAAGAGTCAACTCAAGGTGGATCAAAGACTTGGAAGTCAGGCCAGAGACCTTGCAGCTACCTGAAGAGGGCATAGGACCAACACTTGAACACATAGGCACAGGTAAAAACTTTCTCGACAAGACCTCAAAAGCACAAGCAACCCTCAGGAAGATCAATACATGGGATTGCATTAAACTGAAGAGCTTCTGTGCAGCAGAGGAAACTATCAAGAACCTAAACAGAGAGCCCACAGAGTGGGAGAAGATTTTTGCCAGTTACTCTACAGATAGAGGTCTAATATCTAGGATATACAAAGAACTCAAGAAAATCACGGCTAAGAAAGCAAACAATCCAATCAAAAAATGGGCAAAGGATCTAAATAGACACTTCACAAAAGAAGAAATACAAATGGCCAATAAATGTATGAGGAAATGTTCCACATCATTAGCAATCAGAGAGATGCAAATCAAAACTACCTTGAGATTTCACCTAACTCCAGTCAGAATGGCAATCATAAAAAACACGTACAACAACAACTGCTGGCGAGGATGTGGAGAAGTGGGAACTCTAATACACTGTTGGTGGAACCTACTAGTGTAACCTAGTGCAACCTCTCTGGAAAACTAGTGCAACCTCTCTGGAAAACAGTATGGAGGATCCTCAGGGGAATGGGAATGAACCTACCATATGATCCAGCAATACCACTTCTGGGTATCTACACAAAAGAATGGAAACCAAACTATCAGACCGACGTATGTGCGTCTATGTTTATAGCTGCACAATTCACAATAGCCAAACTATGGAACCATCCAAGATGTCCATCAACAGATGAATGGATTACAAAACTATGGGATATGTACACAATGGAATTTTACTCAGCCATAAAGAAGAACAAAATCATGTTATTTGCAAGGAAATGGAGGCAACTGGAAAACATTATGTTAAGTGAGATTAGCCAGTCACAAAGAGTAAAGAAGCATATGTTCTCCCTAATTTGCGGATGCTAGG
>PVLC010047423.1:0-11101 GCA_004027655.1 Graphiurus murinus
GAGAGTTGCCCACTACTAGTTTATGTCTCTGGACTCTCCCCTGGGTCTGGCTGCATCTCTGATTCTGCTTTTTGCTTTAGCAGTCTAAAAGCCAGGCCTTTCCAGAGACCCTGTGTGCACTGGGTTCCTCCACCCTTCTGGCCCTGTCTAGGCTCTAGCAGGGCGGATGGCTGAGTCTATCCTTTGTTTTGTGAATCCCACACCCTGCACCCGAGGTGCGCGTGACTCGACTTACGTCTCCCTGCAGTTCGGCCTGTTCCTGTTCTGATGGCTGGTGGCGCAAATGGACAATGATGGTCTGTGTAGCTAGCAGGAAGTTGGTGGGAGGGGCTGGCGTGCAGGCTCGTTTCTCTGCTGTTCGGCCTGTTCCACCTCCTGGACAGCTGGGGGTGCAGTCGGACAATGATGGTTTGGATAGCTGAGAGGAGGATGGTTGAGAGGCGCTGGCGGCTAAGATGGTGGCAGCCACACGCTGGGTCCCCCAAATCTCCCGATCTCCACCCAGGCGCTCCAAGTTCATGCCCAGGCTTCAAACACTCCCTCTCTTCCCCCAGTCAAGAGGCTGGGCTCCCGGCCGATCTGCTTCAGGCTCACTTTTCCATCCCTGGAGGCTGACCTGCCTGCTCGGCCTTCCCAGGTTGCTGAGGGGCTCAGGCTGGTGATAGTCTGGCCAGATGGCAGGTAGCTGGTTGGGAAGGGCTAGCAGGGGAGATGGTGGGCCGCTGCTCCATGGCAAGCCGGCTCCCGCTGATTTGTCCTGCCCCTCCCAGACTCAGCTCCTCCGCTCCCGCCTCAGGCCCAGGCCTCCACCAAGAAGCTGCGTCCCACTTCAGGCTCTGGGCAGTCACAGTTCCACGCTGAGGCGATGAGCCGGGACAGACCCCAGTCCCGCGGGTGCCCACGCTGAATGCCCCACGGTTCTGGTCTTCGCCTGGGTGCGGTGCGGGGTGCCAGGGGTGCTGTGTCCCGGGGCCCGCCGTTCCCAGCATCTGGGTGGCCCCCAAGGCTCCTGGTCCTGTCCTTCCACAGCCTACCTCCTCGGTGCAGAGCCCAGCTGCTGCCTGCCCCGGCAGAGCCGGGCCGGCGGGGGTCCGCGCGGATCACTGCGCGATGGCGTCTTTTCTTGTCCCAGCTCTGCTTTCTTGATCTTCTTTATTTGTTTGTGGTTCAAATTTCGCTTTTTTCCTTCTGTTGAAAAGATCTTTTTATGGTAAATTTAGATCCAAATCACCGTGTTTGTGAAAAGACGGTTCACTCAGTCGCCATCTTGGATCCTCCTTCCAAGTCATTTCTTATCTTAGAAATAGTAAACTTTTAGGCTACTTCCCTCAAAGGAAAAATCTAAATTGAGTCCAGCTTTCCTCCATCCAGCTTTGGAGACTATAAACAATAACACACCCTCCCTTTCAGACTTCTGTCAAGGAGATTGTATGACCTTAGAGAAATGCAGTGCTCTGTTTTGACTCTGTAACAGTATAAAATAGGAGGGAGATGGTTTGAGGTTTTACTACATGAGGCAATATTTTCCCCCTCTAAATCAGACTCCCATTACTTCTTGAAGATCAAAGTATTCACTAATGAATCTGTAGATAATATTCTTTGGGAATACAGTAAAAAAGTTCGTGACTTAAATCTAGGAGACTTTGTATACATGGCACCTGGCTGCAGCCAAGGCACTGGAAATGTGAACATTCCCACAGGGGACAGAGTCTGCTCCACCACGCTCTACAACCTGCATCTCTGAGTTGCCGCCCAAGGTGGATCTGTCTGGATTCTCTGATCAAGACAAGCTGCTGATGCTCTTCTCTGGGTCTTCCAAACCTGACCAGCACTCTTCCTAGCCCTTCCCCAGGTGGCTGTGCCCCTGCTCACGCCGAAACTGAAGACTAGACAGATAGAAGAGGAGGTGCCTGGCCCAAGCTCCTGACCAAGAGCTTATTACGGGAAGTCAGACTCTCCTGTTGGTCAGTCTTCTCGGCATCCACTGACATTCTGTCCTTCCCTGGGCCACTGGCCCGTTCCTTTCTCCTTCTTCCTCTTCAGTCACTCTCTCCTTCCATTTCCCACTTCTCAACCTATTATCAAGAAACTCAAAAAGTCTTATTTTGTTATGAAGACCAACTTAATGTTTGTCTCTCTCCCTCTCCCTCCTAGTGATATCCAAATCCTATTTTTCGCTAACAATTGTCTTATGAAATCATTTCACGAATCAATAAAAGAAAAAAAAAAAAAGAAGCAGCTTGAGGTAAAAATTCCTTCATTTCCTCTAAGTAACAGAAGCTTTCTTATAATTTTTTAAATGCAACTATATATTTTTATATGTGTGTATAAATATGTTTCTAAATATAGAGACAGACATGTATATTTAAACTTTAATAATTAAATTTGGTTTGGATTTAGTTTGGGAAGAACTTTACAAGAGCCAAAAAATATTTAATTAAATTTATTCATAATTTTACATACAAGTAGGTTTGGTTTGCCTGTTGCTATGGTAGATTTATCTTGTGAGAGTGAAAAATTACTAAAGTTCTATGTTCTAATAAATATACTCACAAATATACTTTTTTCTATTAATAGAAAACAATTTTTACCCTCCCTAAGACAGATTCTAGAAGTCGTGAAAGAAAACTCAACACATAACTTTGAACTATTAGTTCATTATTAAATGTCATGGCTAACCAAATGAGTTGTATTTGAGGTAATACTCAAGGGCAGATTCTAGAAACACTTTTAAGATATCCTTCCCTACAAAATTGATAGGCATAGGAACACCTATTACTTCTGTCTCTATAATAAATAAAAAGAAAAAGCAGAGAAAATTATACCAGGACAATATGAAAGTGCATATTATATGAGAAAATTTTATACCTTAGAACCTAAGTTCTAAAATTATATAGGACATACGTAGCACCTAATTATCCCTTCCCTCATCGGTGATTACTTATCAAAGCAAATAGCAAAGAAAAAGTTATTTTAATTAACGTGCATACTAAAGGGAGGAAGAAACTATGCCTTTATGACTGATGTTCTCTGTAAGAATAATTGCTTCATTAACCTTACAATATTGACTCC
Organism: Graphiurus murinus; assembly: GCA_004027655.1. Lineage (NCBI taxonomy): Eukaryota > Metazoa > Chordata > Mammalia > Rodentia > Gliridae > Graphiurus > Graphiurus murinus. Next base: position 3,073 of record PVLC010047423.1, read on the forward strand.
ACCTCATTATGAAGGTCAAATAAATGTATTTATATGTTTCTGAGTAGTATAAAAACTTTATATGAACTACTGAAAGTGCTATTAACTCATTTGATAGAGATAAAAATGAAAAAGTCTAAAAACTTAACTGAACTAGGGAAATAAAACGCAGCATATGAGATTACTCCCTATTATTTATTCCAAGAAAGAATGAGGACTCAGTATACATAAACTATATGCAATCTTGGAATAAGATAGGCTCAAAGCATGAAATGTTCCTTTACATAAGACTTTAAAAATACATTGACGCCATTCCTAAAAGAGAGAATTTAGAATATAAGATGAAATATAACTATGGTCTGGCCATACAAAAAATAAGTAGCATGCTATTTTTAGAATACCACTTAAAGAAGTGTCAAGATTTCAGGCCAATGTTAAATGATCATACCAATATTGTTTCCCAACATTTTTGGAAGTAATTATCCATCCTATTGATGTTAACTCGCTCTAAAACAAATTGAGCATGAACAGGAAATTTTTCACTGTAACTTGACTCCCACTTTAATAGAAACTGCTAAAGGATAAGGACCCATTGGTTCAGTTTTACAAGGTTGGTATGCTAATTAAACCTTCTGGATTTTTAAAGGTCTAGAAAATTCCATCTAGCTGAATTCTTACTTCTTATGAACTCCTAAGTGTGGCCTGCCATGGTGGCACATACTTATAATCCCAGTACTTGGGAGGCTGAGACAGGAGAATCACAGGTGTAAAATCAGTCCTCAGCAATTTAGCAAGATTCTCAGCAACATAGCAATACCCTGTTTCAAAATAAAATATGGCTGGGGGTATTTTGCTCAGAAGTAGAATGCCCCTGGGTTCAATTCCTACTACCAAAAAAAAAAAAAATTAATTATGAATAAAAAAGAACCTTCCCACAGATGGATTTTTAAATCCAAATATATTTAATTTTAGAATTATGTTTTACAAAAAGTTGTAGGAATACTACAGAGAGTTCTCACATACCCTGCACTTGTTTTTTCCATATTGATATCTTCTACTAGTATGGCTCATTTGTCACCACTAATGAACCAATAAAGGTACATTATAAATAATTAAAATCTATACTTCATTCAGATTTCATTACTTTCTCTCTAATAACAGTTTTCTGTCCAGGATCCCTTTTGGGGCAACAAATTACATTCAGGTGTAATGTCTCCCTAGGCTTTTCTGGACCATGAGAGTTTTTTCAGATGTCCATTGTTTTTGATAGCCCTAACAGTTTGGGGGAGTACTGGTTCTAAAATTTCAAGTATCCAATAGAATATTTCTCAATTTGGGTTAGTTTGATCCAAATTAATTACTAGTTAAAATCAAGGCTATGAGTTTGAGAGAGGAAAACCACAGAGATAATGCTGTTCTTTTTTTTTTTATTATTGGTACATTATACTTCATAATAAGGTTCAGAGTGATAAGTATATATGTGCACACAGTATCCTTAACACATCTTTTCAAGAATACATGAAATCAGCATGACTTATCTCTGTTGATGATGACTTTGATTACTTGGCTATGGAAGTATTTTTTAGCTTTCTCCACTGTAAAGTGAGTGTAGTTGGATAGTTAATAGACAAGAGTAGGTATTACAAGAGTTGAATCTTCTCTTAAACAATAGACACATACCCAGCTGACTAGTAAAGATTAAAACTTGTGTCTGCCTGGAAGCAAGGGGTTAAGACATGGCTCAAATTCTCTTTCTATTCTGGAATTACAGTTTTTCCATTCTCTCTGTGATGGCTTTCCTTAATGAAAGCTGTGTAGGTGCAATCTCTACTTTGTACAGAAATTGATGGATGATCCTAAACACAGGTATTAAGGCCAAGAACTAATTGAGACCCCATATCATGAGTACTAGGATCTGTCTGAAATGAATTTATTTTTAAATCTTGATTTTAGGAATAATTTCTGGATTTACATAGAATTTTTAGGCTAAAAGGTTTATCAAAGAAATGGAATACCTAACTTACAATAGTAGATAGCCTATAAAATACAAACCCATCAATAAGAGATAATAAAATAGAGCAAGGAGGAAATTTACAGTAAAGAATTCTGGCAGGATTGAAGTGGGGGGTGGCATATGGGGGAGAAACAGTCTCAGAAGTTCATTTGCAAATAGATCAAAATCATAATCCCATAAACATTCAAGTTCTCTAGACTTCAGTAAGAAAATTCTACTTAACATTGTTTTTAACTCATATTATTGAACTATACTATAAGTTTCTCATCTTCAGAGGCTTAGTCTCATTCTAAAGTCTAATGAGAAAAACAAGGAAAGACTAAATAAATGTAATGATCATAAGAAGAGGTACTACACTCACCTGATAAGAGAAAATAGATTTACACACATACATTAATATGTATTTATAATTTAGATATTATAATATATGTTATAATAAACACATTATTAATACACCCCATTGTGGTTTGTTGGTGGGACTCAGATGTATGTATGCAGTATGCAGGCGCTTCAGTTGGAAAGCATATCCCAGCACCTTTTAGCAGAGGTGGAGGGCAAATGAAACCATTAAAAACATGTATAGGAAATAATCCCAGATTCCTCCAACAACACAAAGCTAAAGCAAGGCAGAAGTAACTTTCACTGAAATGAATTTATAGTCACCTGCTATTTCCCGAACAAGTCAATGGGACATAAAATCAGATTAAAGAATAATAACTAAAACAAATAAACATGTTTCCTTGGCCAGTTACTAGTTATAGAGTAATCAGTCAAAACCCAAAGAAGATAAAAACAAGAATGAGAAACAGCAGGTGTGATGGCAGCAGATAAAGATCAACATACATGAGAGACTGAGAGATCGAACTCCTAAGACAGGGTCACAGTTTAGCCCCCAGCTCTGCCACTGGTAGGTATATGATTTATCTGTGCTTCCGTTTTATAATCTGAAAAGGAAGCATAATACTAGCGGGCGTGGTGGCGCACGCTTGTAATCCCAGCATTCGGGAGGCTGAGACCGGAGGATCCGCATTCGAGGCCAGCCTCAGCTACCTAGTGAGGCACTCCGCAACTTAGTGAGACCCGGTTTCAAAAATAAAGAATAAAAAATAGGGCTGGGGGTGTAGCTTGGAGGTAGAATGCCCCCGAGTTCAATCCCCAGTACCGCAAAAAAAAAAAAAAAAAAAAAAAAAAAAAAAAAAAAAAAAAAAGGAAGCATAATACTAGAATGTATCTTATATTCACACAATAGTAGTAAAGAACAGAAGAGTTGATATATGTATAACAACTGTCTGAGTGTTAACTACTGCTATTATTATTATTTCTTGAAACAACTAAGTGTAGTACCTTACAGTTGCTCTATGTAAACCCTCTGGAATTATCTTCTCTGAGTGTGTTTTTTCAACTTTAAGCTGAAATGGAAATTAGAAGTAAATCAAGTGAAGAGAAAGTGATTGATCCTAGCACTTTCTCTTGATGACCTCAGGGAGGTAACCAACATCAATGAGGAGGAAGCAATATACTCCTACTTTCAAAGTCACATGAAATGTTGCCTGTTGTTCTTATCAAAAGGTATTTTGTGATATGATTTTTTGCTTTGAAAGAAGACAACTAGATTGTCCAGTAGAATGATTCTCTCAGATTTGGTGAGTATGGATTATATGAAAGAGAAAAATAAACCTATAGAACATCGTTTGTACACTTTACATTAGTTATAATGAATAAATTCATCTTTACTCCAAAGTTGATTCCTAGTGATGTATCTTTTCTTTATAACTGTGGCTTAGCTTTCTTACAGACAGAGGAGGAGAATATATCTATAAAACATAATTTTCTCATTCCTACTAAAACAATACACATCTCGTAGACAGAAGGAAAGATCTAATGAGACAAACACAATAGGATGTTTTGGCTGGACTGCAGAGTATCGATTACAGAAAGATGTGTAGATATTGGTTAGTTGAGTACCAAGAAAGCAATTATAAAGGTAGGTCTGTCCAATGAAAGAGTAAGCTTCTAGGGAAGATGGAAAAATAGGAACCAGATATAGCCTCATACTTAAAACCATGAAAAAAAAGAATAAAATGTACGAAGCAATGGTTTACAGGCAAAAAAGAAAATGATACTTGACAGATGGGAATCAAAGTGGGATGAGTCCTATAATTGTCCATGCTTAATTCCTTGCCATAATTTTCAAGCCACATCAAAGGAAGGAGGGATCCAAGTGCGGTCTGATGGACTCCCTAAGTTGAAGGGATGGCAGAAGAAAGTTCACACAGAAGAAGGAAACAGAAGGACAAAGTTCCAGAAATAAGTGAGCTTCACAGAGAGAGAATTCCAGAGCTTTTTAGTGTTCCCCTGTGGATTCAGGTTAGTACTCATTACCACATTTATGAAAAAATATGGACTAAACCCAGTGAAAGGAACATGCAAGATGATTTGAAGAACAATACCTGATGTTCATACACAGCCTGGGAAATTCTGTATTTCTAATATTCAGATAAGCCAAACATCATAATTCAAGAATCATTGTGTAGAATAAACAGAAAAGGCCAGGCTTAGTAGTTGAAAATAATTATCCCAAGTCTGAGTTCTAGATATATCTCCTAACTAGAAAAACAAATGACAGAATGATCAAATAGGTTCCAAATTATTTTATCACAGAACAAAGCTCAAGAAAATGTATTGGAGTACAAATACATTCAAATCATAGCAAAATTAAATACCTGGTATCTTGCATCCCACCCAAAATTACAAGTCATGCAATTAAGTAAGAAAAAATGGCCTATGTTGAGGAGAATGATAAACCATAAAACAGAACAAGAACTAAGAGAAATATTAGAACTAGCAATCACGGATATTAATCCAGTAGTTTGAATTTACAGGAAGCTAATTAGAGATAGAAAAAAGATCAAATGAAAGGTGTAGAGTCACAGAAGAGAAGATTAGCAAATTTGAAGACAGCAATAAATGTTATCCAAAATAAGACACACAGAGAAAAATAATCGAGAGAGTGGAACAGCATGTATGAGTTATGGCATAAATTAAAGCAGTGAAATTTTGAGGGAATAGTTGAATATTTTTTCCTCAACAATAGTTAAAGAAATAATAACCAAAATTTTTCTAAAAGTTGTGAAAAGTAAAAATACACAGAGCAAAGAAGTTTAATAAATCCAAGCATGAAGAATATGGAGAAGCCGGGTGTGGTGGCGCACGCTTGTAATCCCAGCATTCGGGAGGCTGAGACCGGAGGATCCGCATTCGAGGCCAGCCTCAGCTACCTAGTGAGGTACTCCGCAACTTAGTGAGACCCTGTTTCAAAATAAAGAATAAAAAATAGGGCTGGGGGTATAGCTCGGAGGTAGAATGCCCCTGAGTTCAATCCCCAGTACCGCAAAAAAAAAAAAAAAAAAAAAAAGAATATGGAGAAAACAACACTAAATTGCCAATAAAAATAGTGAAAAGGGAAATCTTAAAAGCAACCAGAAAAAGAAGATGCATAACCTAGAAAGGAACAAAGATGATGCTGGTGACAGATATTTGTTTATTCTGAATCAATGCATGTAACAATATATTGGAACAACATCTTTAAAGTAAATAAAAAAAAATAAATATAGAATTTTATACCCAGTGGAAATATCTTTCACAAATGCAGATCAAATTCTTGATTCATTTTTTTCATGCATATAGAAGCTGAATTAATTCATTAACAACAGATCTGCCCAGAGAGAAATTTGAATGGAACTGCTAGAGTGCAAAGAAAATGATTCCAATCAGAAATACAGAGTCAGGCTAGAGGTACAGCTCAGTGGCAGAGTGTGTGCTTAGCATGTCTGAAGCCATAGATTTAATCCTAATGACAAAAAACAAAACAAAAATCAGAAATACAGATGTAAACATATATATTAAAAACACTGAAAATAGGGAAATGCATATGTATATATATATATATTTCTTTTTTGCTTATTAAATCTCCTTTAAAAATAGATGAGCATATTTTAAAATAATAATATATTTTAGAAATTATAACACACAGAAAAGTAAAATGTAGGAAAAACATCACAAGAGTCAGGAATGGAAAATCTTGTGAGGTTCTAATTTTATAAATGAAATTTCATAATTTTCCATAAAGTTTGATTGCGCTCTTTATATGTAATAGAAACCCTCGGAAAACCACAGGAATTGTTATAGTTAATGAACCAACAAGGGAAAAAATAAGCACGAAAATGTAGAAAATGGGAGAAAGTGAACAGATAGCAAATGAATCAAATAGACAACAGCAAAATAGTAGATTTACATGTAACAATAACAATAATGACATTAGATATAAATCAATTAGGTAGCCTAATTGAAAGAAAGACATTTTTAGACAGGACAAAAATTCAAGACCCACTGTATTCCATTACTCTAGCATTAAGTCATTTGGAGGGCAGACCCCTCCATGATCTAATTAATTCCTGCTAGGTCCCATAGTATAAATGAATGTGCTAAGATGCTTTATCAGTAAATTCTATTGTATTTGTCAAACAAACCTCCAGTGTATACGGCAAGAAGAGCACCAAAGGGATCACAATAATGCCCTTTATACTCCGAACATGAAAATTATTATCAGAAATATCTGAATTATACTTGAAATTAATTTGATGTGATTTTAGACAAAATTTATGTGATTTCTGTTTCTATAAAGTGGTAGAATGGAAGAAAATGGTATAACTCTCATTAGATAAAAGATACGTGACTGGCCATCTATGTAATTGAGCCCTCAATAAATCCTTCCAATGCTCAAGATTTTAGGGGCCGATTACTGAACTTGCATTTCTGGTTTCCCTCTTGCTACCTGCCCCTCTACATTCCAGTGAGTATTCACTGCTAAGAGTGGACATCAAAGGAGAAGGTGAGATTCTTATCAATCAATCATGACCTTCCTTAATAGCTCTGCTCATTTCTCACAGTGAAAAAAGTGATAAGGAGGCTAAGGATAGGTCATTGCTCTAACTACACAGAAACCGAAAAATAGAGTTTACCAGCATGCTCTCAGTGAATATTACTACTCAATTTATACTCATTGAGTGTATAAAAGGTAGGAGGCTTTGACATATGCCAAAGAAATAAATGGGAGGTTTCAGGTAGTTCCACTGCTTTGCATTTATTTTTTTCTCCTTGAAAATATAATTTCAGTGCTGGATGTGCTTCAAGAGAAGTGAGGAAATAGCACCATGTGGTTTTTAAAATAGAGGATGGGAATTCAGGTATCATTCCACTCTCACATTCCTATGTCCTAACATTGGGAGGCCATGCTGTATAATAATTTATACACCTAAAAGTCCAGGATTGGGCTCCCAGAAGTGTGTGTTCAAATTCCAGTTGTGCTCTTGGCCAGGTAGACTTAAACAATGCACTGTATTTCTTCTTATTTATTTATTTATTTTTAATTAATTTTTTATTTTTTTAGCATGGATTTTTATATATTTCTTGGGTACAACAGGGTTAATCACACATTTTTGTTGGGTACAAGCTAGTACAGGTAAAGACATCCATGCACATATTTCTCATTAACCCTTCCCCAATTCCCACCCACCCTCCCCCTATCTCCTGGTCAGTTTATTGATTGACTTTGATGTGATCTTGTAAGTACATCATGCTCATTAGGGTGTCCCCCCTCCTCCCATTAAGTCAAATTTTTTGTTCGCCTAAGAATTCTCCTTCACCTGGAGTCCCTCTTATGTCCCATTTTCTCCCTAGCTTCCACATATTAGGGAGAGCATTTGATTTTTAACTTTTTGTGACTGACTAATCTCACTTAACATAATGTTTTACAGTTCCCTCCATTTCCTTGCAAAAACATGATTTTGTTCTTCTTTATGGCTGAGTAAAATTCCATTGTGTACATATCCCATAGTTTTGTAATCCATTCATCTGTTGTTGGACATCTTGGCTGGTTCCATAGTTTGGCAATTGTAAACTGTGCAGCTATAAACATAGATACACATGCGTTGGTCTGATAGTTTGGTTTCCTTTCTTTTGGGTAGATACCCAGTA
>PVLC010047424.1:0-11086 GCA_004027655.1 Graphiurus murinus
AAAGTTTAAAGCTCTTCTCATTCCCAGATTTTAGTGAAGTGGTAGCAAATATATTTTTACTTATGTGCCAAGTCTGATTTGTTTTGGCCACTAGATTATTACATGCTTTCCAATTTTTAGTACTATTTCTATTTTTACATTAATTTTAAAATTTTCCTGTATTATATCTTTCTTCTGGTATGAGACATAGTTAGTCCTTAATGAACAGTCAAGTGCCCAGCAATAATTACTAAATTGATTTAGAATCATTTTTATCATCTAATAAAATCCCATGGATATGGCTGTTTTGATTTTGAATTTTTTCTGTTCTGTCCTTTTTAGATAGCCAAGAATACACTGACAGTGACTATGAAAACTGCTTTGAGGGAGTCTGTCTGGGTTAGAATTCCATTTTCATCATTTATTAACCATTTGATTTTAGGCAAGTGTATCCTTTTCTGGCCTCAGTTTATTTCTCTAAATATTGGATATTAAAAATACTCTGGGGAGAGAATTAAGTGAGATAAGGTATGTAAAATAAAGCATAGTGTCTGGCACACAATAAGCCATCAATGAATGTAACTAAAATAATAATAGTAATAAAGCTTTATAATATTCCCTTTATCTAATAGGTATGTCTTCTCATAACACTTTTTTTCCAAAAATTTCTTTCCTTCTCTCACCTGTCACCCTCACTGTTGCCTCTATGTTCACGGTGATTGCAAGGTTCAGCACAGACTGTGGGAGAAGCACCGTTTATTGGGAATAGATCTTTGAGGGATACTAACATTGTTAACATTGGTAAAGGGGCGTGGAAAGGACAAACATTGTTTTTATGTAATCAATATACTTTCTTTCTCTGGCAACACAACAACCTACAGCTTTTAGAAACAGTTTTTGTTTGTTTTGTTTTGTTTTTAAATTTGACATTCAACATATCTTTCCAGGGAACACTTTGTTGCCACTTTCCCCAGAATAGCAGTTAAATAATTACATTCTTCAGAACTCTGTTTTCTTATATCCCTTTACTCTTTACTCTCCCTGTATTTAGCACAAACTAGCCACTCTCTATCTCATAGTTTTGGGGTTCTGCACTACACAGTAACTGAATAAATTTAGAGAGAACTTTACTCCACCAGATCTTCTTATCTAGAAATAGGGTATGTGTCTTCATGGATTTATTTTGTTCCTTAGTTTTAATCGTCCTTTCTTCTCTCTCCATTTTTTCTTTTTTTGGGGGGGGGCATTATTATGAAATTTAAACATTCATTATTTTCTTTATTCTTGGATGTTTTTATTTTTATTATTGGAAGTAAGATATGTAGCTCAAATCCTAACTTCTTGGTACTGGTATAAAAACATTAAGCTTTATTTATCTTGTATCTGGTCACTTTATTGATTCTAATTATTTTCTGGTTTTTAATCTGCTATGGATTGAATGTGTTTCCCCCAATTCATGTTGAAACCATGCTCACCTCATGATAGCATTAGGAGGTGGGATCTTTGGAAAGTAAATATGTTTAAATGAGGTCATTGAGATAGAGCTTTCAAGAATGATATTAGTGTCCACATAAGAATCACAAGAGAGCTTGCTTCCAATCTCTGCTCTCTGCCATGCAAGGATACAGTAGCCCTCACCAACATGTAACCATACTGGCACCCTGATCTTGGACTTCTAGCATTAAAATTCTGAAAAATCAATATATGTTGTTTATAAGCCACCTGGTCTATGGTATTTTTATTATAGTAACCTGAACTATGACATTATCTTAGAATTTTTAAGTAAATAATTGAACAAATAATGAGAAAGTGTTTGTCTTCTTTTAAAATATTTGCATTTAATTTACTTTCTTCATCTCAACATTGCTGATTACTCAAGAATAATATCAATTACCAGGAGTGGTACTCTTATTAGTCAGGGAAGACTAAGTCATGCTGGGCAACACAGAGGCTCTCAGAATGGTAACGAGTCCTAAGTATGGTTTCTCTTGCTTTTGTGGTTTTAGTTAACTGCAATTAACCATGGTCTGAAAATATGAAATGGAAAATTCCAGAAATGAGCAATTCATAAGTTTTAAATAACTTTTACTATAGTATATTGTTATAACTTTTCTATTTTATTAGTAGTAATTGTTAATATCTTACTGTCACTGATTTATAAGTTAAACTTTATCATAGGTACATGTATATGTGAATAAAGCAGTACATACAGAGTTTGATACTATCCGCAGTTTCAGGCATCTGCAGAATATCTGCAGAATGAATCCCTGTCAGATCTGGTGGGGCAACGGTACTTTAGCACCTTGTGCAACAAAGCTGCATCCATCCCTCTCTGGAATACATGTTCAACACAGATTGTTGGGCACTCTGCTCATCATGGTCCCTTGGGACGCAGATAAAGCAAACTCTATTTCAATATAAGCTTCTACAATCACCACAACATGAAGAAGCGGACAGGTCTCCAGCCTGAAATAGTTACTCTGAGCCACAGATGTCACTTCTGGCTGCAATCCATAGGCTAAAACAAGCCACATCAAATGTTAATGTTCAAGGAGTGGAAAATAGTGCAATCCTATCAGATGCCTGGAAAGAAATGAAATATTCTTTGTATCATTGCTGTCTCCTTTTATTATTCTTCACTTTAATGAGAATGCCTCTAGCTTTTAGTAACAGGCATTTTGCTTTTATAGTTGCTGATTTTTGCAAAAGTATTTTTATCATATTATCTTTTATTATCATGATTTTTATTAGAAAAGAATGGAAAGTATAATCTCTGCCATTTCTATAGAAATAATCCTTATTTTTCTCCTTTAACCTATTGCTATAGTTGATTAGATTAATGGATGCTCCACTTTGAACTATTCTTGCATCATCTAGGGAACACTCTACTAAGTTGGAGTTTATTTTCATATTCTATTATTTTTTACATATTATAGACAATATATTTCAACAGTTTATTTTGGATTTTTTCATTGTCACATCTGAGATTAGGCTGCATAGTTTGGTATTTTTGTTGATAATTGATAGAACTTATCAAAGAAACTTATTGGTTCTGGAACCTCTAAGGAATGAAATCTTTAAGTCTTTTAAGTTTCTTCTATGGTTCTTGGTTTATTTCAGTTTTTGTCATTTTATAAAGCTGGTTTTGGTTAGCTTAAAGAGTCTATTCTATCTACATTTTTCTTGAGTGACAAAGTTGCACAATTTCTCTATTTTATTGGACTTTTATTAGAATAGGCTCTTGATATCACTAATATTTGTTTATTGCCTTCTTTACTTTCTGCATTTTATCCTTCTAATGCTATTTTATTCAACTTCTTGTATCTTTTCTAGAGTCTTCATACAAATGCTTAGCTTGTTCAATTTCAATTTCTATCATTCTGTATTCTAACTGTAGTATTTCCCTATCATTATTTACCTCCACCTCTTAAAAACTTCTCTCTAGAGTGTGTATGTATGTTTTAAAACCAAGACATTTGTACAAAAAGGATCAGCATAAGCTTATTGTAAGCCAGATTGCTCACTTTATGAGGGCAGGCTCTATGCTCTAACACATTTGGTGAAGGAGTAAATGTGCCAATTTCTGCCAAACATTTTCCCCATTTTAGTCTCTATACCTGGAATGCATTTTCCTATGTTTGCTATGTGAATGTGTACTGATTCTTCAAGACTAGTTCTGGGTCAATTTACTAAAAATCAACTCCGGAAAGCAAATTTTCCACAAAGCTAATTTGCCAAATTTTCTTGTTTCTTTGAACTATTTATAAAGTTTACAGCAATTCACATTGGATGGAATCATTTTAATTGCTTTTAAAGATTTATGTAAACTTTTAGTTGACCAGTTTTCATAACAGCATTTTAAGGAATGTTTAATTTGTCTCTACCCAGCTTCATGCCACTGTAGCTAGAAAGGCCTGACAAAGACAGAGGAGATCTTTGCTAGGAGCAAGATGAAGAGGAGGGTGAGTCAGTATATGTTGCTTACTCCAGAGAGAGGGACGATCTGGCTGAGTCATAGAAGAGGGATGCATTCATGGAACATATATATGCAAAGACTATATTCTCAAATATAATGACTTTTAAAAAATACATTCTTCTCAGAAGTAGGAAGCCATCCTCAGTTTCCCCTCTTTGTTCCTATTTGGCAATTCACAATAGCCAAATCATGGAACCAGCCTAGGTGTCCATCAACAGATGGATTACAAAATTATGGGATATACACACAATGGAATTTTACTCAGCCAGAAAGAATAACAATTGTCATTTGCAGGAAGATAGATGGAACTTATCCTAAATAAGCTAGTATTAGGAGAATATTATCCTAAGTGAGATCAGCCAGTCACACACACACACACACACACACACACACACACACACACACACACACACAAAATGAAGAGTAATATGTTTTCCCTCATATGTGGAAGCTAGGAAGAAACTAGGATACAAGAAGGACTCCAGACAAAGGAGGAGAAAACCCAATAGAGTGATGGAGGGGGTCTAGGGAAGACGGGTAGGTGGGGCAGGAAGATTTGATGAAGGAAACACTCCAATCTCAATATTATGCATGGGGAAGGTGAGGGAGTGGGCTGGGAATCAGGGAGAAATTGGCCAAGTTCTGTGTGTATGTGTGTCTTTATCACTCTGAACATCATGATGTATGATTACAATGCACAAATAAAAATTTTTAAAAAATAAGTAAAAACAAAATACATTCTTCATAGAAGTAAAAAGCTGTCCTCACTTTCCTTGTTTATTCCCTTTCTCCCCTCTCCCTGGTCTCTCTCTCTCTCCCTGTGAGAGCTATGCTATGGGCCGATTGCTCCTGGCCTCTTTCCAGGTGGTCACTCCGTCTCTGCTCCTAACACAAGCACCAAGAAACTGGGGCAGAAACAAACCCAACATTCCTTCTAGAGCTATTACAGAGACCAAATGAAAACCAGTCCATCAAAACTAAATAATGAAAAGAAACAAGTAAATTCAGAGAAGTGGTCAGTTGATGAATTGGACTCTTTTTCCTCTTGGACTTTACTTGCATGACTACTTGTTAGCAAAGCTTTTTCTAACTCTCCTCATTCTCCTTGGTGACTCCCTTCTCTGAGGTCCTAAAGCACCCTACTCACACCTCCAGAGAAGGAATTTGCAGACAGACAAGACTCATATAATTAAGATAGAATTTAGTTCTATCTTAATTTTCAGAATACAAATAGATTCTGTCTATTCTATTAAATTCTATCTTAATTATATGAGTTCAGAAGGAGCTTGATTTCACACTTCATTCAACAACTACGTAATAAGCAAAAAAACTTCTTCATTAAACAAATGTCTACTTAGTGTAGGAATGTGAGCTGACTGTGAGTTGACACTGTGGGCTGATCTCATGCCAAAGAGCAGACTAGATGCTGGAGAGACTGAGGTTATATAAGACCCAGCCCCAGGCCAGCGCTCACAGTTCAGAGGAAAGAAGGACCAAGCCTTAGATATCTTCAAATTCACCCTGTCCCCTCACACTGTAGTTGGAATAGGATCTGTGCTCAGTAGAAGTGTGCGGGGTCTTGCAGGCATGTTGCCATGAAAGTAACTAGGACTATAAGCCCCAAGTATATTCACAGGTGTCTATAATTAACATTTAAAACAACCACAGAGAACAGCCCAAGTTTAAGAGGGCTTATGAGTTCCCAGAGCTACATTTTCTAATTCACCAAAATATTTAGCAGGAAAAAAAATTTTTTAAATTGCTTAGTGAGATATGTGGTATTCAGAATGTCGCAATAAGAAAAAATCTGGGAGAATTCTTGTATTCAAAGGTTAGATCTGAAACCAGCTACTTGTCTTTCCATTTAAACATCAGCAATAATAATTCAGCAAATATGCTCAAGGTCAGTCAGGATATGCTTAGTGATCTACTGGGTGTAAATCATCAAAAAAAGTATTAATTCAGTCACAATCTGGTTCAAAGTGGAATCCTACAGTGCAGGGTAATAAAAATTAAACAATCTTGAGTCAGTTTGTATTAAAGCTTCCACATGGCTGGTCAAAAACATGCAGAAACACATAATAATCTAGCAAATTCATAAAACCTACAAAATAGCCATAATAAAATTTAATTCAAATCCTTCTATTAGGATTTTTGTGTGTGTGTGATACTGAGGATTGAACCCAGGGGCATTCTAGCTCCAAGCTATACCCCCAGCCCTATTTTTTATTCATTATTTTGAAACAGGGTCTCACTAAGTTGTAGAGGGCCTCACTAAGTAGCTGAGGCTGGCCACGAACCTGGATCCTCCTGTTTCAGTCTCCCAAGTACTGGGATTACAAGCATGCCACCATGCCCAGCTGCATTAGGATTTTTGAACCTTGAAAATTAGTCTATCTATCTATCTATCTATCTATCTATCTATCTATCTATCTGTCTATTTAGTACTGAGGATTAAACCCCAGGGCATCCTACCTTTGAGCTATACCCCCACCCCTATTTTATTTTTTATTTGGAAACAGGGTCTTAAGTTGCTGAGGGCCTCAATATGTTGCTAAGACTGGCTTTGAACCTCCTGTCTCAGCCTCCCAATTTCTGGGATTATAGGCATGCACCACCATGCCCTGCTTAGGCTAGATATTTAAAAACAGAAATCATGCCAGAAGTTCTCCAAAAAGCACTCATTTAAAATGTACTTCTTTAAAAACTTGGTACTGAATATACCACTCTAAGTTTATGGTGCCAAGTCAAAAAGAAAATAGGTGGTAATTAGGTTTGGATTTTAGTTCATTTTTAGATGGTAGGTATGTTAGGCTGAATAATGGCTCCCCCCCCCCCAAAAAAAAGATACCTATGCTTTAATCTCTGGAATTTGTGAACATTGCCTTATATGGCAAGAAAAAAAGGACTTTGCAGATATTATTAACTGATGTATTTGGGGATGGGCCGATTACCCTGGATCATTGGGGTGAATAAGCTTTATTATATTATATGTTATAGTTGTATTATCAATACCCTAGAAGCAAACTGGATTAGGGCAAATCCTGAAGTCAAATTGATGTAGAAGACAACATTACCTATATAATCAAAGTCAACATTCTCTGCTCCATATTTCCTGAATGAACCCAAAATTCTTTTATCCCCTACTTTGACTTTAGGGCCAAATTTGTCTTTAGGTTATCACAACTAGTTACAATGAACAATTGGTTCATTGATTCCCTGAGTAACTCATATGCTCTGAGTTATAACTACACCTACCACAGGACCTGTCAGACTGCTGGGCCAGATTTCCATGATGCAGCCCCTGAGCAGAGTTCCAAGGATGGAGATGCTGAAGACCTCTTTTAATCTGTCAAAGGATTTTTGGAGCAAGGTTTCAGCCCCAAAATACTTCTTGGGTACAGCTTTGCTTCCCAAATTGCTCTGTTTGATCACACAATACAACTAATTACTAACTGCCCCCCCCATCATCCAATCTATACCTGTACAATTTAGGTTGTTTATTAAGCCTCAAGTCAAGGCTTTAACTTTTCATCTTTGTAATTAAGAGAAATTTTCATACATGCACACATATTCCAAAAGCCTTTTTAGTTAAAACATTTTGGAGGAAATATTTTCCATTATGAAGATGGTGAGAAGCTCAAGTTTGATTCTGCTTAGGGTATTGGTTTTAAATCAAACTAGTCCTTCCAAAAAAATATTTTGTAATTTGCCCACTCTTAATATCTCAGCCAGACACGTTCCCTGTTAAATTAATTCCAGTTTGCAAAAGTTGAAAGGTGAAGACTAGAAGGAATGTATTTCATATTGGTGGTTTCTGTAGCTGAATAAACATCATTAGTGTTTTCATACTGCCCTAGTAAGTGATTTAATTCACTAAGCATAGTAGATATATAATACCATGTTGTTTGTATTAGCTATGCCCAGCACATGGAAAAAACAAAACACTGTGTAGAATTCATAAACCTACTTTTCCACCAACCCATTGTATTTTATATATGAATTTATAAAGAAGATCTTCAGTTATTACAAATTAGAGTAAGAGAGAGTATATCATTAAATGTACAGGTTGATAACTAGAGCATATAAAAGTGGGTGACTTTCAATTCAATTCTCCAAACATTGTGAACATACTATGTGGCAGGCCTTGCATCCAGAGCTGGGGACAGAGGGAGAGGCGAATGAGCCAATTCCAGTCCTACCCCATGAGCTCAGGGTGCCACTCTTGCCAGATTATGATGGAGGTGATTATGGAAGACAATGTTTAGATTGAGATTGACATTAACATTAAGATACTGAGGTTGCCTCACTGAATATCCATTCCTACCTGCTTCCTGTACTGTCAAAGCAGAAAGCTAGAAACTACATTTCCTAGACTCCTTTAAAGCCAGTTTATGATGTGCTTTGGATTCCAATCAGATACACTTATAAAAGACTTGGGTTATAATGGGAGACTTGGATATTTACATAATTTGGGGGGCCCAAGTACAAAAAGAAAATGTGAGATCTCCTATGCACAAAAACAGAGGGAAAATAAAAACCTTGTTTCTTACATCTGTAGTCTTTCTCACAAAGTCAGGGTGTTTTTCTTTCTTTTGTTGCTATTTAATGCTGTACTCCCAGGAACACAGAGATACACAGACATGAGTGCAAACTCTGACCAGTGACCACAACTCATCACACACGCTAGCTCACTGACTATGGGTTTCCCTCCCACCAATTGCAGGACCAAAGCCTTCAGAAGGACAGCCCCCAAGAGTATTACTACCTCCAAGCCCAGATACACTAGGCACTTAGATGGAGATAAGAGGCTTGCTCTTGCCAAGTAACCTACCAAGACACCAGCCTGGGGCAAGGTCAGCCACTGCCTTGCCCTTCCTGGAGATGTCCTAGGGTGCATGCACCTGACTCTGGGCACCCCAGTCTTCTAAGCACCCATGCCCAGGCTTCTACCAGGACAGATGGAGGCAGTGGCCACTGGGCAGGGAAAGCCTGGGAAGTCAAGGGGTAGGAGAGTTGTTGCTCTAAACTTCAGTGCATATTCCATTGTCCCAAAAGAAAACACTCACAAAACACAAATTTAAAGATAAAGTATTAAGAATTTTAAGATGGTAGTCAGGGAGCATTAAAATCTAAGTCTTCTGAGTTTCACCTTGAACCACTGTATAGACCACCTTCTCATAAAAGTGATCCCGAGTAGAGAAAAAGGAACAGAGTCTGGATTGTTATGTGTCTGCTGACTGTGATAAAGGTTTTCTGTCATTTTTCCTGAAAATATGTCAGGAAGAGACTGAGATTTTTGGCTATGCCAAAGCTGAGTGATCACGGAAACTGGGAGCTGTTCCTGGAAGCTCAGCCTAGGGCCTGACCTGTTAGCTCTTCCAATAATTTTGTAAACTATCTAATAGGGGATAATAATTTCTTTTATACTTAGCCCAACTGGAAGGGTTTGGTTACAAACAACAGAAACCACAGCTGAGCATTTTTTCTGTGGAGGTATGAAATAGAAAGATGCCATAAGTAAACTCATACTGCTAATGGCCACCATTCCTGGCACAGAAGAAAGCATATTATGTTGCATAAGTTCATTCAGTGCTAGAAGAAAAATCATTCATATCAAAGGAGAGGTACCATAGGAATGGTACCTCAGCCTTTCCATGTTATAGCACTTGGAGAGGGTTATTGAAGCAGACCAGTGTTTAGGTTTGAAAATGGGAAAAGTAGCAAATTGTGACCTTAGAAAAAGGTAGAAGTTGTTCTGATGATATAGTAGGAAAAATATGAGCATTAGATTTAAGTAAATGGAGGTTTGGATACAGGCTTGACTTTCTGTGTTACCTTGAGTAACTTAACTTTTCCAAGTCTCAGTTTCCTCACACTGTTCTTCCAGGGTAGTTAGAGGTAATATATGAAAAAAAAACAGAATAATATGTGATACACAGTGTATATTTGGTAACTAATATTATTATGATGATGATAAAAGCTGAAATTCATATATGGGAATATGTGGATGCCTTTCTCAGGTCACCACCACATCCAGGTATATTGTCCAAGTAAAATTTAAATGAAGCAATTTCACTCCCAAATCTGGAATTCTTGACTCCCACATTCCAACTTTTCACTCATCTACCTGGCCAATTCACTATCCATGCTCCCATCTCCCTATCCTTTCTGTTTTCTAAAACAGACACTGATGTAAGAGGTCGAACTCAATAGACAAAAGTCTCAAGATTAAGTTGTAACTACACCTATCAAACCAAGCTGTGAATTAGAGAAATGGCACACTCCAAAATAAAATCAGTTTAAAGTCCATATAAAACTCTCTTCTCCAAAAGTTGTATCTCCTTTATCACAATTGCAGGGATGATGTACATTTCCATAAGTTGGGGGCAGGAGGCAGTAAGAAGCAAACCCTTTCATGTCAAGGCCATGCACCATATTGAACATTGATCAGAAATCCTACTGCACTCTTGAATGTGTAATTTTCTCTGCTTAAGCCTTGTTTCCCTGGATGGTCTGATAAATTCTAGGCTCCTTTCACATTTCTACTCTTCTTTCTACACCAGGGGCCCCAGACAGCTTACCCTACCCTCCTCATTGCTAGCATAGTACATCTAGCCTCTGCAAAACACTTCCTATAATGAATAGCAAGCATTTGTTAAGCTGCACTTTGTATATTTGTATTTTGAGATACTTACTGGCCAAGACCATTTCTTTATATTTTTATATCTAATGATAGTGTAGTCACACACATAGAGGGGTTTGATCTATACTGAATAAATCAACAGTCACATTCATCCTCCCCTCCTCTCTCCTTTCTTTCTCTCTCTCTCTCTCTCTCTCTCTCTCTCTCTCTCTCTCTCTCTCTCTTTCTCTTCTCCTCTCTTCTCCTCTCCTCTGTCTCTCCTTTGTGATACTAGAGATTAAACTCAGAAGCACCCTACCTCTGAGCTATACCTTGAGCTCCCCACCCCCTTTTGTTTTGAAATGTGGTCTTGCTAAGTTCCTGAGATTCTTGCTACATAGCTAACCTTGACCTTACAATCCTCCTACCTCAGCCTCTCAAGTACTGAGATTACAGGCGTGTACCATCAGGCTCAGCTCATCCTTCCTTCCTCTTACTAAAGCTCC
>PVLC010047425.1:0-7500 GCA_004027655.1 Graphiurus murinus
GTTTGCTTTTTAAAAATGGCTTATATAAGGAGCAGAGAGGGACAGCATTGTAACTGGTAGCTAAATAATTTTTTGATGCTCTGTGAATGTCATCTACCCTTACTATTCCAGATCTCCACATGGAAAGATAGATTAGTCAGTTATTCTACTAATTTTTTGCCATAAGGGGCTTTCAGGGAGGTTGGTGACCAGGAGAAGATGGTTTTACATAGTTTCCTAATGTGTTCTATACCCTTTTGGAAAAAACAAACAAACTTGACTCAAGAACACAGTCAGTTCTCCTCTAGAAACAGATCAAGGAAACTCATCTAAGGCCTGACCACACCTCTCTGGCATCAAGTTGAATATTCAGGAATTGAGCAGAGTAAACCACAGGCTCTTATGTTGGCTCATTCTTTCCCATGGGATTCTGATTCTATTTGGGCTTTGGGTTCGACAACAAAACCAAAGGAAACCAGACCAACTAGCAAACAAACTGAAAATATGTGTGCTAGATCCATCAACATGCATTTAATATAGCCTGACACACCCCCTGCAAGTCACCCAGAAAGTCCTCCTGACTCTTCATTGAAAGGTGAAGATGTCTGTATTTGCCCTCACCTACCCCAGAGGGATGGTAAGAAGATTACTGAGACAATAGCCATAAAGCTATTTGAGCTTCTTACCAAAAGGTGCCACTGGAGTACAAATTATTATTAGCATTACCATTGTTCTGTGGTTTAAAACTACAATATGAAGAACAGGTTATATAGATCAGTGTGTCAGCATCCTGAAGAATATAAGTTCAACCTGAAGCTGGTTGTCTTTGCATGCTCAGGTCCTATATTAAAGCATTCTTTTGATGAAAGCTCATTCAGGGGGCCAGATGGAGTCACCCTGCAAGAAGAAAAATGAGGGTGCAAGAACAGACATGCACAGGTAACACCTGTGGAGAATGGATGTTTGAGCTCTCATTTCTGTAATGCATGTTTATATTACAAAGTCCTACTGCGGTGAAATTGGGGGAAATCTTACAACTCTTTATTAAGTGCTTAATGTACAGATTATGTGACCTGAGACCAGTTGGAAACAGATCCTGAAATTTTACTTTAATAAGTAGAGTATCATGATAGAAACAAACAAAAAAAATGTGGTATCATTATTTCTTGGGAGCAAATGTGCAATTTCTAGTCATTTGAGGCGCTGACCATGGGTTTGATTCTTGGGAGGCACCCTGGTGTACAGGCGAGAGCATGGACTCTGGAATCAGACACGCCTGGGTTTATTTATTAGCTGTGGGGCCTTGGGCACCTCGGTTTCCACCTATAAAATGGGGACAATAAAAGCTACCTCAAAGGTTGTTCTGAGATCACATAATGCAATGTGTGTGAAGGACCCAGCACTGGAGTAGGTGCTCGTTAAAGGTTATTCCTGTTCCCTGCTGTTTGGCACGTTTCAAGTCTCTATATTGTTCTTCAAATACCACTGGTATACTGGCATTAAAAAAAAAAATCCAAACAAAACAAAAAAAACAGGTATTTGAATACTTGATTCTAAATGCTGGGCAACCAGAGGTGACTTTCTTTTTTATGGACAACTTACCAAAAAGATATTTTGCAATATTTCTGCAATCAGGAGAGATCCATTTAGAATAGCCTGATTAGAACAGCTCCATATGAGAATAATCCATAGATTCATCAGTAAATGAATTCCAGCTTACTTGTGTCTAAATTCCCAGGGACATTGCAGGTAGAGCTTAAATTCATGGATAGTTTATCCTTCCTCCAGGATCTCTTTGTAAAACTCTTCTCTGAGTCCTGAGATGGCCCTAATTCTTTTCTCTTGGAACACAAAAATCCTGTGCAATTAACTTTTCCTTTATCTGATTAGATTTCCCTGAAACTTTAAGATGCCTTTTAAGGGCCATCTAGGAAAGGATTTATAAAATAATGGCATAAAAGTGGGGGTGGGGAAACACTGAAAGAGTCTGGCACATCACACTGCAGCCCAGGGCCCAGTCTCTGTACAGGAAATGTTCCTGGCCATGCTGTGGCCTCAGTAGAAGCCCACAGGCCCTCACAGCAATTAGAACCGATGGATGTGAGGCCCCTCGCCTCTATGGCAATTATGAACCTGTGGTAATAAAATAAACACACACTGCCACTGTCCTCCATGAGAGTTTTCTCGCTTGAGGGCTGCAGAAGCCACATCAAGGGCCTAGAGCAACAGTTCCACTGTCGGGGGCAGGGACTGGGATGATGCCCTTTCACCCTCTGTGGCCCTAAAGGAGCTGGACTCACACCTAATGAGGCACCTGCTCTCAGGTGCCCAAAGAAATTTTGCATTAGTTGACAAGAGCAGTGGATAAGAGGAAAACAGGAAAGAGGCCATTGAGATGGAGTCAGTGAAATGGTCCTTGAAATATATTCTACTCAGAATATCCTGACAGGCCATGTAAACTAGGGTGGGGTGAAGGAAGCCATCATTGATCTAACTCTGGCTGAGGTACTGATATATTATTATATTTCTTCAGGACTGTCAGTATTAATTTTCCTTTTTTTTTTTTTTTAAAGGGGGGGTATTTTGCAGAAGAATAACAAAAACAATAGATGAAAATTCAAATGATTTTAAAACATACTTAGCATCCCAGCTCCAGAATTCTGGGTGCTTTCAAAAAGGACAAACTCTCTTAAAGAACTTTAAGAGTTAGTGTAGAAATTGATGTTGATTTAGAAAAGAGGAAAAGAATGAATATACAGTCCATATTACACTAAACAGAATTAGCATTATTCCAAGTGAGTGTCCACCAAGCAGATGCAAATGTTGTGTACAAAACTAAGTACAATATCACTTTTTGGAAACTGCCTTACTGAAATATAACACATTTTTACACATTTTTAAAGATTATCACTTCTTCCTGTGATGCAAAAACATATCTAGTCAACACAGGAAAAACTAAGATGGAACACTGCTTTGGTATCATGCTACTTTAACACCTAAAATCCCCTTCTGGTTTTTCTTTTCGTTTTTTTTTTCACGGATGTGCAAATGGTTTCTGTGAATCGTTCTTTGCAAGCATGCCTGTTTTAATCAGAATGCTCGTGTGAAGCATAAACTTAGCTGTATCAAGCCACAGTGAAACATGTTATAGACACCCTGAGAGTAATTTGTTTGATGTGGACTCTAAGCAACTCCAAACACTAACTTAAAGCACATTGCTCTCCGGACTTCGAAAGGCAAAGTCTAGCATTTCAGGAATACTCTGCATCTATTTCTCAAGAAATGGAAGAAAGAAAGTGGCCACGTTTATAAGTCTGGACATATTTACAGCATTGGTTTATTTTCTTAAAGCATAACAGCATCCATTCATCACTCCAGAGTAACAAAGCAGTAACCCGATAGATGACATATATTACGAGCTTAATGGCTGATGTCCATTACCAATGGGTCCCGAGCACTCTTTGGGGGAGATTGGCACTGAAGGATTACTGAGCAAACACAGCACCTGAAAAAACTTGCACTCCCCAGTCTGTCATCAAGGCTCTGATCGAGGGCATTACCTGAGAACGCCGGCTCTTATCTGAAGCTGCAAGCAGCTGCCGCTGCCAACAATTCTCAACAAAGAGTGGCGGTCATGGAAGGCTGAGTCACCCAGACGGGCAGCAGCAGGGACGCCGCCTCTCACCCCTCTATGGATCACCTGGGCCCAAGCACCAGGCTGCCTTGAAATTGTAGATGGCCACAGCAACTGAGGACACCCATCCCAGATCTGTGTGTGCTGAAAAACACCAAGGCTCTGAATATTGTCTTGTAATACTCTGAAGTATTTGGCATGCAAACTGCATCTTTGGTTTCACAACCAACAAAGGAATGTGTCTGTGCATATGTTTAAAGTTCCAATGAAAATCTTTGGATTGTGTTGATACTGAAAGTATGTGCTTTCCTGTCACCTATCTTTCTTCTCCTTTCCTAAGAGGACCTCAGAGTCCAGAGAACTAAACTTGTCTTACAGGTTTGGCCCTCAGGAAAAGTAAGTCACTGCTTTTTCTCTGGTTGTTTTACTTACCTAGAAAGGATCACTTTTCTAACCATCAGGGTTTATGGTTTTAATGGACTTGTCAAATTTATAAATTCCAGGTGAAAATGGGATTTTTGCAGATTTGGTTTTGCTCATTTTTACTGTCTGAAACCAAATCAAATATCCACAGATTTTAGAGAAAAACAAACAAACCCATATTTACCTAGTATTGCTTTATTGGTTTTTGTACATATATTTTATTTCAATGATGTATTAACATTTGGCTATTGGTTATCGTCCACTTAATTTCATTTATGGGCTGATAAGTAAAATACATACGGATATTAACTTTATGACAGAAATAAAATATTAACTTTATGATGCAAATAAAAACTTTATAGGTAGCTGAATTTTTTGGAGTTATAATTGACCGACATTACTATGATAATTTTTCATAAATAAATGCAATGAAATGAATAGTGAGAATCATTTGATGTTTTAAGCTCTGCTACAGAGAATCCAGTTTGTCTTAAACTACTTCCTAGACTTTTGGAGTGGGAACATAAGCAGGTATATTTGGGGCAATAGGGCGAGAATTGGAGTGCAGTTTCTTTTTAAGAACACCATTGGTAGGTTTTGATGTATTTAAGGTGGTGATGATGGGTTCATTTCACTTGCATCTTTCTCTCCTGAAAATCCAATTCTATCAAATCCCTCAAAGAAAACAGGTAGCATTCACAATAGCCTAAGTCTGTCATTCAACACAAACACATCTGTAGGCAGGGAATGATAGAAATAAAATGTCTAAGAAAAATCTAGTAAGCAAAAAGATAGGCAGGGAAAAATGTCATCTTGCCCATATAAAAATGCATCTTTTTACTGTAGTAAGATTTCATATATATGCATATATATATATGTATACACACATGTATACGTATATATATACCCAGCTAAATTGATAGTTGATGAAAAGACAAAGCTACACACAAAACACTTGTTAGGAACTTTCAGCATGAGATTTAACTTATCTATTTGGTTAAATTTAATTTACTCATAAATACCCATTGGTTCCAGCATCCAGAAGTATTTTTATTAAGTTTCTTTTCCGAAGTGTGGTGGCATCTTAGGATTTAAGTATATTTATAGTGATCATTTCAAGGTAATAAGCAGAATAATAATTCTTAAGTAGGTCAAAGGAAAAGTCCAAACCAAAATAAGTTATTATTATCCTCAAAACTTCAAATCTATGTAAAAATTTCAATTATTTTTAAACCTGGTTTTTGAGAGTTGGTACTTTCTACTGTTTGAAACTATAAATTACCTATCTCTCTCTTTTGGCCTTCAAAGTTCTGCCATCTATTCTTGCCAGGTTAAACAAAACAAAACAAAAAACAAAAAAAATGTTTTAATTCATGCAAATAATTACAGATTTAGAATTGAATTCACAAAATTCTTTTGCACCTAAACCTATATTGGACAAATACAATGGTCTCTGTTTTACTCATATTTAAACAGTTTTCGTAGCTCACTTGATTATAGATTATGGAGAACTTTTGTTCTCCAAAAAGTCTGAGACACTTCTGAGCTTAAATAAATCCTCTGTTAGAAAAAGCCACAAAATAATAGGATTTTAGAAATCTGGTTTAAGATGAAAGGTTGGCTAGCACACACGGTTGTGCAGTGATGATTGCCCTATGTTTTGAAAAATAAACTTTTCAAAGCAGGGATTTGGGAATGTTGGACTATTAAAAAACTACATATGACACGGCATCCCAGTGCTGGAAACAAGAGGATATGTATCGTCAAAATCTTAATTACATCTTCCAATGTATTTCAGCAATAAAAGGAACATGGTATAAATCCGTTTTTATTTAATAATTGAGTTCAAAAGTAAATACAGTAAGAAATACCCTCAAACAAATCTACCCTTCCTTTTTTATTACTTCAAAATAAATAGCAAGAAATCAGTGAACATAAACAAATGGCTACAGGCTTTCCAACTCATGTATACCTATAATAGAACAGGCAATCTAACTGAATTATCATATATTTCTAAAAAGATCATCTCAGGTTATTTAAACCTAAAAATTTTAGAGAGAAAATTTATGCTATTAAGTTGCTAATTAGCTAATAAGTAAGCATCTTTTTTCAAACTGAAGTATTCCTACTAGACAATACTTTATAAAGGCAAATATTACTTTAAATTTAACTTAAAACCATACTACTAAATCACCTCTTGCAGGGAAGCATTCTGTCCTTTAGAAAAATATTCTTCTTCATTAGTTACTTACTTTATCTAAACAAAAACACCTTACCTGCTTTTTAAAGTAAAGAAAATTCTTTTGCAAATCTCAGCAAAAGCTTGTAGATTTTAGTAACTAGTGTCTATGAAGAAAAACCTGGCTTAATTATAGTTCTTAGCTCCACTGGCAGCCATTTTAAACAGAAAACTGGTTTTTTGTGTTGACAATCACATTTTAAACTGATTCTTTCCAGATGAAAAGATACTTTTTCAAACAATGTAATAAAAATGTAAACTCAGCTGTTTCACAGACATAAAAGTGATTTATATCACATGTACTGTGCTCATGGAGTTTTTCTCCTTGCACAATGGAAGTTTTATTTTAAGGAAAAGTTAATAATTAACAGCTAGGAAAATCCCACAATGCAAAGAAGTCAGCTATAGGGGATTAACCACCTCCTTTTGCTCTCCAACAAAAATCAGCCAATAAACCTGGTGAGAAAGTGATGGGATATTTGAAAATTAAAGAGGCAGCACTGTGATGGCCCTTTACCTGTGGTGGGGGTGGGGTGATGGGAAGGAGGCTCAAGGGGGCTGCTGGGAGCTGCAAATGCTTTACATCTTGGTCTGAGAGCTGCATACATGGGTATCTAGCCTGTGAAAAGTTGCTCAATTGTACACTTGTGTGTACTTCTCTCCGTCATACTATACCTCAGTATAAAGTTCTAAAAAGCTATTACATTTTGTCTTTTTTGATGATATTTCAAAAAAAAATTTTTAAATGTAACTAGATAAGTGCTCTCTGTTTTTAGAAATACCCAGAGGTATGCTTGGGCCATCAACTGTTCCCTACAGAACTCTATGACTCAGAGAACCTAACACCATGGCAGTCCCATGTAGTCCTAAGTAGGGAGAGAATAGGGTCCTATTTTAGGGAGAGAGATGTGCTGAAGGGAGAAAGGGGGAAAGAAAAGAGTGTATCTGAGGTCTCATATCTTAAATCTCCACAAAAACGTGATCCTTTTGAAGAGAGTTAACAGAGGCCTGTAAACTTCATCTTTCTAGCAGCACTTTTCGATGACCGGGAATCTGTATTCTACATATCCAGTTCCCAATTATTCCTGTTAATGGGAGGCAGACCACATGGGTAATTGAAAACCCACAGTGGAGAGCTGTAATATACCCCTCCCCCATCAAAATGTTGGCCCAAGTATTAAATAAATGGAAAAACTGGTGTGTGATCAAGTTGCTAATAAACTGT
>PVLC010047426.1:0-11091 GCA_004027655.1 Graphiurus murinus
TCACATAAACAAGGTTATCTTTATTTTTTCTTAAAATTTGGAGAATTATAGGGCTGAACATGTTGATAAACTTTATGAAATATACACCAGTAACCAGAATATTCTCATTTAGTTCTCAGGCTGATTGAAATCCTATTGTAAGCTGTTCCTTCAACTCGCTGTGATTTTCTCCATAATTTATAAATAAGGTAATGGATATCGTTGCTGAAAAGTATCTGGGATGTGAAACAGCCACATCTACTTCTGTTTCATCAATAAACACTATTAATAAAGTCGCATGTGATCATGTGAGTCTTTAAATGCCTTAGTTAAACTGAGCTCAAGCTTCTGATTTTAGTTCACTTAGGTCTCAATCATAAAAAGTGGGATGAAACAGTTACACCTCAAGCAGCTGATATTCAGACATATATTTGGTAGCTGGCAGGGTCCTTATCCCCCCCCCAAACCCCTTCCCTGCTATTTCCTGGTTACTGGCGACATATAAGTAGGATGGCGGTAAGCACAGGATGGTCAAAGCCTGACCTGTCTGGTAAGTTCCTTTAAGCATGAGAGTTGTAAGGAGGTTGGAAATCATACCTTTTAATAAAGGATTATTCAGGAAGCCTGTAGCATGTACTGACCCACAAACGAAATGATTTATGCATACCATTAATCACATCTTACCCAGGGAAAAATCACTTTCTTACCAAAGAAAGATTAAGAATCTTAGCTGGGCGTCGCAGTACACGCTTGTAATCCCAGCATTTGGGAGGCTGAGACCAGAGGATCCGTGTTTGTAGCCAGCCTCAGCTACCTAGTGAGGCACTCCACAACTTAGTGAGACCCTGTTTCAAAATAAAGAATAAAAAATAGGGCTGGGGGTATAGCTCGGAGGTAGAATGCCCCTGAGTTCAATTCCCAGTACAGCAAAAAAAAAAAAAAAAAAAAAAGATTAAGTATCTTGCCAAAGGCATGGTTACATGTCACGAAACTGGGACAAACCCAGATCTGTCCAATGAGAGTGCAGTAGTTCTTATCTTTTGTCGCCTCTTTAAGCAGGCTTTATTTGAGGAACACATGTTATGAGAATTCATGTGCAGTCATTAAATATGGCAAGACACTATTTCGAATGAAACACATGGAGCTGTTATTTCACTATTTCTTATGGGATTTGTTGATTGAAATGTTTCTGCACTTTCAAATAATCTATACTGCTTAGTGCTAAATGCAGCAATGGTAGAAATATACTTTCTTCTCAGAAAGAGATCCTCTGGTATATGAGATGTACATTAAGATGAGGCATATTGGTATCTGAAACAAACTATCAATGTTATAGCATTGGAAGTTATAATATTTATAATGCCCAACTCAGTAGAATTATCATACAATAAAATCCATTTTTGTAAAATGGAATTTATTGTCTTTTCTAGAAAAGAAAGAACATGGAATTCTTGAAAAATGTCCTAAAATAGCAGGCAGATTATAATAAATCTGCCATCCCTCAATCATCAAAGAAAGTAGGCTAGGCACAAAAGAAGTAATGAATTTTAATAAGAGGGACAAAAACAAAGAGTTTATTTTTATTTCTGTCAGATGTGGCATGGCTATAGTACTGTACAGGTAAGAAAGAAAGAAGTAGAAAAACAGTTATGAAACACTTATAATCTCATTCTGTGTTCTGGGGAGGATGGGGGAAATTCTTATACATTGTCCAAAAAGCTAGTTAAGTTGTCCTCGATTTGGAAAGGTTGGATTTCATAGAAATTGAATAATTTGCTTGAAGTCAGGAAGGGAACTTCAGTTTCTCTCAAGCCTGATTTTTACCCCAGAGGACCATCGTGTCTCAGGCCCTTAAAGGGAGGCTCAATGTTTCCTCTGTCAGCAGCCTTTCTCTCCAAGTTTCTCCATGTGCACCTTGGAAAGAAGGCTTGGTTCTCACAGAGTTCAGCAATGAACTCCTAACTGGCCAGATCACAAAACACTTTAGGATCCTTGTCAGACTGGACTTCCCAGGGGGATCTGCGGCCTCACTCACTCCCTTCTTTGGGAAAACCTCTACTCTCTTGGCTTAGGAGACACTCCAATGATGTATTTCCTGTGAGACCGACTCTCAGATCATCTCTTCTCTGCATGGCGGGTGGGCAGGTCCTCCAGTTTCCCTTTGCCCTCTCAACTGTTGGCATGTCCTGGGGTTCTAGTCTGTAACTCAGCTCTTGACACTGGTGAGTTCTACTGAGCTATCACTCTCCTCTCCTGGATAACCCAGACTGACAACTCCCCGATGGTCACATTGAAGGTTGACTTGCTCTGCAAGCTTCAGATTCATCTACAGAAAGAACTTTTGGGAACCTCAAACACAGCAAGCTGAACTCATCATCTTATCTTTGGTCTGAACAACTTTTTTTTTTGGTACTGAGGACTGAGCCCAGGGGCATTCTACCTCTGAGCTATACCCTCAGCCCTATTTTTTATTCTTTATTTTGAAACAGGGTCTCACTAAGTTGCAGAGGGTCTTACTAAGTAGCTGAGGCTGGCCACGAACTCAGATCCTCCAGTCTCAGCCTCCTAAGTACTGGGATTACAAGCGTGCACCTCCACACCAGGCTCTGAACAACTTCTTATTCTGTCATTTGATGAATCAACATCCAGCCAGCCACTCAAGAGAACAGGATGGTGTGGCGCTGTCCTTCTCTCCTCTTTCTCACCCATCACTAATGCTTGACAGCATATTCAAATGCTTCCTTGGATGTGTGATTCTTCCTGTTCCTTTCATTGCCTCTTCGTTTTGGACCCCTGACATCACTCACTGCTGTGGTTAAGGTCTGGAATGCACCCAAAGGCTCATAGGCTTGGTGCCCAATGCAGTGATGTTGCAGAAATGGGACTCGGGGGCGGAAGTGACTGGAAAATGAGGGCTTTGATCTCAGCAAGGGATTAATCCATCGAAGGACTCATAGCAGACTGCATTATTGTGTGTGATGGAAACTGAGGAGGTGGAACCTATCTGGAGGGGCTGGGTCCTTGGGGGCATGCCCTTGGAAAACATACCTTGTCCTCAGCCCCTCCTTCCTTCTCTGTTTCCTGACCACCAAGAGTGAGCAGATTGCTTTGCCACACCCTTCCACCATGATGTCCAGTCTCCTCTCAGAACCAGAGCAATGGAAACAGCTGACCATGGTCTGAAACTGTGAGTTAAAATAAACCTTTTTCTCCTGTAAGATGTTTGTCTCAGGTGATTTGGTCACAGCGACTAAAAGCTAACCAACATACTTTCTGAGGCTATTGCAAAAGTCTCCCAATTATTGCTCATGCTTTGTCTTGTTCTTCCAAATACTTGCCATTCCAAGGAATAGACTTACAACATAACATGGGCTTTTGTCCTTTTCTTACTTACTCATCTTCAATCACTTCTCATCCCAAAAAAAGAGTAAGGTTGTAACTCTCGATACTCCATAAAGGACACTTTGTTTTTGCTAACTGCCTATCTCCCTAGTCTTCCATTTTGTTCTTGACTTTATATCGCAGCAATACTTGAGAGATTTTAGGGCTTCCTCCCCAAAGCCTTGCCCTTTTTATTAAAAATTATTGCTACTACTAGTTCACTGAATACTATCACTAACACACACACAGGAGGGTGAAGAAAAAGAGTGTAAAAGCAAAACTCTGATGCTGCCTTAGTGAGCATCAGCTGCCACACAACTGTACCAAGGCCTGTGATTTTTCAAAAGAATTTCTGTGACACAAATTTTCATATTTTATAAAGTCATCTCCATTGGCAAATCCCAATTGATCATCCTTTCAACAAATGCTCATGAAACATCTATGATATGTCAAATGATTTGGGATAAGCCAAAATGTCTTTTTGGTTATTTGAAAGCACGCCATGTTAGTAGATGCCTATGAGAATACCCAGTGGCAATCGACCAATATGAACTCTGGTGAATTTGACTACAAAATCCATATCAGATAGTTTGACTGAAGGTATTAACCTGAAGAAGAAAAAGCAGGAGTGGAACAAAAGGGAAATCACTGATCGGATCTAAAAATCAGCGCAGGGAGTACTGAGTCAAACTCTGGCTGGGAGTACTGAGTCAAACTCTGGCCCTCGACATGTTCAGCTAGCCCAGGGCAGAGGAGGTGGGGTCATGGCTATACACAGCACTTAACTTATCCTCACAACTCTGGCACATCCTGGCCACCCAGACACAGATGTTCCCCATCACTCTACCACATGCTGTGAGTCAGCCTTGCAATCACTCCAGAGATCCTCCCTGGGTCTGAGCTTGAAAGAACTGGAAGCTGGCTCAGGGATCTGGGACCAGTGAACCCCACCCATGTCTCCCTGCAGAGCCTGTCTCCAAATGTAGTCATGTCTCTTACCTACAGGCTCTTTCTATTCTCCTGAATAAGACCAGCCATACTATTTTCATTGATTATTTTACTTCTTTCCTATCCATATTTCTATTGATAGCCTAAATACAGCAACTTGATAGTGGAAAATATGAGTTTTTTTTTTAAGTAAACACAGAGTCAAAAAGAGTACCTGTAGTATACCATTGATGGAAAAGGGTCAGTTCAGTTCTAATTCGGGCAGCTTTCCAATAGGTAGAACTCTGGTCACATGTAACACATCCTGGGCAGAGGCAGCTTTAATATTAAACTGTTTTAGAGGGTGACCTGGGAATAATGCCAAGTACTCATATCCAGATTCAGCTGAGAATTAATGAGACTTCAGATTAATGAGACTTTGTTCCCCATCGTTGTAGAATCAGGGAGAACCTGGTGACAGCGGACGGAACACAATGGCACTGGCAACAATGAGCATTCAGTAAATTGTCCAAAGAGTGATCTAATGAATGAATGATATATAGAAGTTCCGTGGTCCTGATGTTCACTTTTTGGTGCTGTGTATTTGGCCTGGGAAGCCTGGGCTTGATTTGGTAGATGTCTTTGTATTGTGTAATTTATATATAATTGATGGAAACTTTTGAAGGAATTCACCTGTGCCATCGTGAGATGGAGCTTTGGAACGGTAGACTTCATTGTAAGTTATATTTATGATGCTCTTGTTACACATGCTTTGGAAATCCTGTGCATTCCTATGTGGGCTGACACAGCTCTCTGAAGACCACAGGTATAGAGGCGACCGTTATTCACTGGTGCCTCGGGTGAAATGAGTCAACCTGCCGGGGTGAGCAGTTTTATTTCCAGGGAGTGGTTTCTTCACCATGGTGCAGGCGTGGATTTTTGTTTTCCTTTTCAAAAAAATATCCTTTGACTTTTAAAGCATGCATCTTAGTATTTCCATTGGCAGAGAGCTAAAGTGTGACAGCATCCAAGGAGAAAATAAGACATTATTCTGCACTGTTTTCAATTACAGAGACTGTGGTCCTTGTCACAAATAGAGATTGGGATCAAGCAAAAGCCCCATGATGAATCTTCAATATTTACCTAGTGAGATCTGCCCCATGGACTGGGGATTCTGGGAGCTAAGGTGTACAAAAGGAAGACAATCTTACTTTCAAGACTTCAAGGAACTAATTGACTTGCTAAATTTATTCTGTGATCAATCTCTTCTGAGAAGAATCCAGTGCCATCTGCCAAATCTTGTGGCCGATACCCAGTCATACGTGAGATTGTGAATTTACCTGGGAAGGTTGTATTTGGAAATGGTTTATAATGAACCTGGGAATGGAAATCTTGGGAGAGTCATACTAGAGCAGACTCATCAATGGACTGGATACTAAGAAGACTGCATTTCAATTCCACTTCTACCACTAATGCACCTAGCAAGAGCAGGCAGGCCATCGGCTTCCTGATCTGTAAAATTAGATACAATATTTTCCAAACATTATTTTGATTTTAGTGAGGACACTTTCTTTTCAAACAAAAGCTTATATCCAGGTGTAATATGAAGACAACTATTATGGTTAGAGTATAGAATGCCTGCTGGAAAAGCTCATGTATTGGTATTGCTCTAATCTCATCAATGAATATATCCACTGAAGGATCAGTAATTCCAGTGGATTTACTGGGTGGCAATTTATGTAGATGGAGCATGGCTGGGGGAGATGGATCAACCAGGGATGTGGCCTTGGGGACTACATCTGTCCCTGGTAGCTTCCAGGGTTCTGTCTGCTTTCCTGTTGCTACAAAATTAGCTGCTGTCCCCTGCCACACTCCATGCCGCCACGCTGTCTGCCTTGCAGTCATCCAACCATGGACTAGAACTCTGATACCATGAGTCCAAAGAAACCTTTCCTCCTCTAAGTTGTCAGTGTGAAGTATTTTGGTTACCGTGATGGAAAAGCATAATCATCGTTTTCATTTTACACCTAGACATAAACTTTTGCTTGAAAATAACAACTAAAGACAGAGGTATGCCATCGAAACTGCAAATGGGTGCCCAAGGCTGGGGCCAGCAAGCCTTTGCTCCTCTGTTCTCCACAGTCTTCACTGCTTACTGCCCAAATCTGAGCAGAGACCACAGGGACACGTTGCAGGCATGGGAACTGAGCTCTGCAGAGTTCTCTTTTGTAAAACTAAGCACAGGGAAACCCATCTCCTTTGAATGGATATTGCTAGAAGCAGCCAGGTATTAAAAGAGTGATTAGTAACCAGGTTTGTAATCCCAGTACTAGGGAGACTGAGGCAGGTGTATTCCAGGTTCATGGCCAGACTCAGCAACTTAGGGAGGCCTCCACAACTTAGTGAGATCCTCTTTTAAAATAAAAAGGAAATGCCAGGCTTGGTGGCACATGCTTGTAATCCCAGTACTTGGGAGGCTGAGACAGAAGGATGGCAGGTTCGTGGCCAGCCTCAGCTACGTAGTGAGGCCCTCTGCAACATAGTGAGACTTCTATTTCAAACTGAAGAATAAAAAATAGGGCTGGGGGGTGTCACTCGGAGGTAGAATGTCCCTGGGCTCAATCCCCAGTACTGCAAAAATAAATAAATAAATAAATAAATAAATAAATAAATAAATAAATAAATAAATAAATAAATTCTGGGTTATTTTAATGTAACCTGTGATGTTATGAGGGGGTTTGGAGGGAAATTTGGACCTTAGATTTCAGCTCAAAACTTTTTAAAAAAAATTTTTTCTTTTTGGTGTTAAAGATTAAACTCAAGGGTATTCTACCTCCAAGTTTACCCTAAGCCATCCATTTATTTATTTATTTAAACAGGGTCTCACTAGTTTGCCGAGAGTCTCGACAAGTTGCTCAAGCTGTTCTCAAACTTGTAATCCTCCTGCCTTAGCTTCCCAAGTACTGGTATTACAGTCATGCACCACCATGACCTTTTGAGCACATCTAAAGATTTCTAGTCTGCGATGCACTTGAACGTGTGTTATGTCAGGAGCAAGGATCTGAATAATTTCACTAATCCATGGTGTCCTAACAGTAGTTTGCAAAGAGGACTAGATCATCTTTCAAAGGTTTCTTTTGCATAAAGATCAGGAAAGAAGACTACTACCTTAAAAGGCAAGTTCTTCTATTTGCCAGCCTCAACCCTGAACCTCTAGACAAATGATTTGGCCAAAACCATCTGATCACCGGGTCAGAGTTGGCTGAGACTGACCTCTGAGATGAGACACGTGGGGAACGTCTGAAGGTTTGGCATAGATTCTACATTCTGTGGCCGAGTTTCAGGTACCTATCAGTCATTGATGTAAGAACACTAAATGGTGTAAACCTCATTCTCTTGTCTTCTCTTCTTGAATTGGAGGTAGATGAGGAGAGATGGGAGAGAGAATGATTTGGGAAAGGAAATGGTTCTTTGACAGGGCTAGAGAATGAATCAGTTTAAAAGTCTTTATGAAGAATCTCCAAAATGTTTAGATTTTGAAGAAAACTGGAAATATCCAGCAGTTATGTATTTACTCTCTGTATTCTTCTCCTAAAACAAAACATAGTAGTGGTTTTATAAAGATAGAGATAAGTAGCTGGGCATGGTGTCGCAAACTTGTAACCCTAGTACTTAGGAGGCTGAGACAGCAGGACCGCAGGTTTGCGGCCAGCCTCAGCTACTTGGTGAGACCCTGTTTCAAAACGAAGAATAAAAAATAGGGCTGGGGATGTGGCTGGGGGGTAGAATGCCCCTAGGTTCAATCCCTAGTGCCGCAAAAAAAAAAAAAAAGATAGAGATATGTTATAAGTTATAAAGTAAGAGATGAGCTTACAATGAATTATAAATGAGAAGTGAAAATTTGATTTGAGGAAAATATTAAGTTGCTTAAAAGCCCATAACATGTTAAGCTGGAGTGAGGTATTTATATTTATTGCTAGATATAGAAATTTACTTTCCTAGCATTCTATTTCCTTAAAAGGAAGTAAAATTATCCACATGACAATTGCTCCTATTCACAAGTGACAGCGCTATTTCATATTTTGATTTCTAACTTTTTTTAGTCCCTGAATTACATTTTTTCCTATTTCTTTTTGTTCTGCTCCTTTGACCTAGCCTGGAAAATCTGAAGAACATTTCTTTCTTTTCTATTTCACTCTGAACAGCCCTAGCAATTTTCTTTCCTAAAATTACTTATACTCTAAGTATAAAAATAATGATATTTTCAAATGCATGTGTAAGGGAATTTAAATTTGCAATTGGAAAACCTGGTCATAATTAAAAGCCATGCAATTTAATTTTCATTCTTTTTTAAAATAAGTTGTTTATATTAGAAATTACCTACCATTTGTCTTATGTAGAAGTACTTGTAAATGGATAGACTGTATCTTTCAGCGCCTAAGCTCAGGTACCTGTGACCCTTTGCTAACAAATATAATTTTCAGCCTTATGCCAGTCTAGGGCTAATCTGTCATGCAGGCAATGGACTACAGGTTGGGGAGTCCAAAATATGTGTCACCCTAACAGTGTGGAGGGTTGATGCAACTTCCAAAAGCTGTTCTGATCTTCTGATAATTTGATACTCGGGAGCTAATTAGAATGCTGTGTTAATTATGTGTGTACTTTAAGAATTAATAAAAGTCTCACTAAATGTCTGTGGGACAAGAACAGCAAGTCTCACTAAATACAGTTATGCGTTGCATAGCAATGTTTCAGGCGACGATGGGCTTTATAGAACAGTGCTTTCAGAAGATTATAACGGAGCTGAAAAACCCATCACCTAATGACGTCACAGCCACTGTAAGGTTGTAGTGCAGCTCTTTACTCATCTGACTGTGGTGGTGCTGGTGTAGACAAACCCAGTGCTGCTCCAGGTGTACACGAACGTACAGTGCATGCAATTATACAGTGCAAAGTACTTGGTAATAAATGACGATGTTACTGGTTTATGCACTTACGCTACTAAACTTTTTATCATTATTATTATCATCAAAATGTTGTCGGTAAGAGAGTCAGCCATATTGGGCTGGCAGCAACTTCATCCATCTTGTGTTTTCCAAGTCTCTTGATTGCGTCAAGAGGTCACATCGAGTGACTGGCCTGCACCCTCTCGGTTTGTTTTGAACCCACTGTGATGTTAGGAGAGCGGTGAAAGTGCCTAGCAACGCAGTTTTCAGAACACATCCCCATCAGTAATTGATGCACAATTGTAGTTATTTGGCAGTTCACGTAGTGCAACGCAACTTCAATATTTTGTGTGGGTGTTTTAGTCCTGAAGAAAATAAGTTCTGGCAAGTAAATAAAAATAATCTCTGATGATAAGAACATGGCATAGTGCAAGTAAGAAATCAAGTATAATCCTCAATAGCGTTTATCAATGTATTTGCAATGTTTTATATGGCCTTTATAGTGAAATAGGAAATTTTGTGTTATATCCACAAGCTGACTTTTTAAAATGTTATATTATTTCAAACTAGGAGATTATGTTATATTGCTTGAAACTAGGAAATTTTATTTTTCCAATATGAAATGTCCCAATGCCCATGGAGCTAACACTTATCAAGTGCTCATTTGGTGTTGAATACTATTCTCAGCTTGCTCTGTGTAGTATCTCATTTAAATATTATAAAAACCTTACGCGGTATGGGTTACTATTACTTTTATTTGACAGATGAGCATTCTGAGGACCAGAGAGAAATTAAATAATGTTCTAACGGTCACATAGTGATAGATGGCGATAGGATTTGAACTCAGATGAGTCTGAGTTCAGAACTACCACAGTAAGTCACTTTAGAGTGTTTCATGGCACAAGAACAGAACTAGGTGATCTCTGTAGGAGTGATTTAAAATTTTAAAACAGATTACATAATTATGACTGAAGTACTTACCTCATCTAGAACTCTATTTGCTTCCACTGAAATTATTAAGGCTTAAGGATGAAAGCAAATGAATCATGTATGACTTTCCCTAATCAAGAATCATTGTCTGCATCCAGAAAGGCAACTTCTATCTGGATAAAAATTGCTTCAACCTTCCTGAGTACTATAGTACCCAGTGTTTTTCTGGGTCTGGAGTTTTCTAGACTGGGTGGAGTTTGTTCACATTAGGGCCACTGCTACAGCATGACTCTTCATCTTGTTAAGGCCACAATTATACAACCTCATATAGAAAAAACAACCTTGGTAGATGTTGAGAAATTGTAGAGATCATTCACAGGAAGATGGCACAACCACTTGGGCATTTCAGTAAGGTATGAAATTGTCGGGGGCCTAGCCTGGCCAGCTGGACCTCGCCTCTAGATGGCGCCTGGTAAAGTGCCAGAAGCAGCTACAGGTGGATTACATCCCGAAGCTGTGCCACACCAGAGCGCATGCACCAGCACACCCGACTCGTGGCCGGCCAGGTGAGAGCTGTACGAGACACCTCGTGGCTTAGGCCCGGTGCAGCTATAAGAGCCTCCACCTCTCGCATAGAGAGAACGCACGGCTAATAGAGGAAGCATGGCTGAAAGCATGGCTGAAAGCACGGCTGAAAGTGCGGCTGAAAGAGCTGCTGGGGAAAGGCTGGTTGGGAAGTTCTGGGAGGAATTGGTTGGGAAGAAGAAGCGGTTGGGAAGAGGTTGGCCGGGTTGCTGGGGAAGTCCTGGGAAGAAAGATTGTGGGTTGCTAGTGGAAGACGGGTTGTTAGAGAGAGGGGTTATTGGAAGTCTGTAGGAAGAAGCACTATTTGGAAAGACGACCTCAGCACTGTGTTTGTTATCGTGTG
>PVLC010047427.1:0-11091 GCA_004027655.1 Graphiurus murinus
ATATATGAAATTATCAATACCAATCTCAATGACAGGTTCAGGGAAGGGAAGGAGGGGAATCCAGAGGGAAACACGCTAAGGGCTGTGTACGTGTATGTTTCTATCACATCGAGTCTCATTATGATGTACAATTACAGTGCACCAATGAAAGTATATTAAAAATAAAATGGAGAAAATTGCACATAAATATATATATATTAATAAATTCCAGAGCAATAATCAGTGCTCTCCCCTCCTTGGCTCCAACTCATGTTCATTG
Source organism: Graphiurus murinus (assembly GCA_004027655.1). Taxonomy (NCBI): domain Eukaryota; kingdom Metazoa; phylum Chordata; class Mammalia; order Rodentia; family Gliridae; genus Graphiurus; species Graphiurus murinus. The sequence continues at coordinate 260 of PVLC010047427.1, forward strand.
CTGAGCTTATAATTTGCTAGCCTCACTTCTGCTAGTATCATAACCAGTTATGGATATGCCTGTTGTTCAGTTAGGCCGGAGATGTGCCTGGTGTCTTGATGCTCATATTTGAACTCTGAAGATGAAAGATTAATTTTCTTCAGAGCTATTATCTCCTAAGAAATTCAGTTCCTAATTACACTATTTCTTAAAATGTCGATAGTTTAGATGATGATGAAAGATGGAACACAAATAAGTAAATTACTCAATTTTTTCATTCTGGAAGAAAAATAGCAGATGTTCAATGAATTTATCATGTTTTCAACTGTTCTTCTCCCATCACTGACATAGCACATTGTTGGAGTCATTCAATAGAAAATGTTATTTCAATTTTTTTGGTTTTTATCTGTTTTCCATTAATATATAGTTTTACTTACTTGAATATAAGAAGGGAGTGCAGAATCAACAGAGGGCTTTGCTTAACATATGATGTATACAATAAAATGTAACTCAGCAAAGATCAAAACATCCGAAAGTTAGATAAAATTTTTAAATATCAATATTGAAAAATTCAGCCTTAACTTTATTCACCAAAGACGATTTGTTGCATGCCTATTAGAGATAAGTATACATAAAATTATCTCTAACATTGTAAAAACTATATAGTAATAAGGGTGAGCATATCAGAATTTATATAAATAAATTATTTAGTATGTTACATATGTATCTTAGCTGGGTGTGGTGGTGCACACTTGTAATCCTAGTACTTGAGAGGCTGAGACAGGAGGATCACAGGTTCTTGGCCAGCCTCAGAACTTAATGAAACCCTGTTTCAAAATAAAAGATAAAATAGGGCTGGGGTGTAGCTCAGGGGCAGAATGTTCCTGGATTCAATCCCTACTACCATACAAAGTAAAAATAAAAGAAACAAATAGTACTTAGCCAGGAGTGATAGAGCACACCTGTAATCCCAGCACTTGGAATGCTGAAACAAGAGGATCACAGGTTTGAGTCCAGCCACAGCAAATTAGAAAGAACCTCAGCAATTTAGCAAGACCTTGTTTCAAAAATAAGATAAAATAGGGCTGGCTCAGATGTAGAATCCCCCTCCGTTCAGTTCCCAGTACAAGGAAATAAAAGAAAAGAAAAAAAAGAGAAGAGAAGAGAAAAGAAGAGAGAAACAGACTTTTTTAGGATAGAAGGGTGCATTAAGTTACTTGGTCAGCAAGGACTTCATAGACAAAATAATAGCCTTGCAGGAAAGAGAAAGAGTAAAATCTGCATGGCGTCCTGCTTTGAGCCCTTCCTGATGTTGTCTTTCTGCATCTACAGCTGCTACTCTATAATCTATTCTTACATGACAGCCCAAGGCAAAGATTTTTGTTTTGATTTTTAAAAATATTTTGTAGTATAAGTGGATGATGTAGACAAATGATGTCTAACTTCACTGCATAAGCCTATTTTCCAGCTGAAAATCATGTAACTTTGCACAGATGGCGGTAATCTCTATTTTCTTCAGGGTACATTTTTCATATTCATTTTGGTCTGATTGATACTGGTGATTTTGTAGGAGAGAATTTTCTGACATTACAATCATGTTTTGTGTAAAGACATTTTTCTATTTCTTTCAGTAATTTGGATACTTTGTTATTTTCCCCATGTATGTAATTTATGACTTTTTACAGTTTTCAACTATATTTCATAATTCTAGAGAATTCTGTAATTCTAGAGTTATTGAACATTAGTAAAATTGTGGTCAGGTGAAGGAGCACAAACTTGTAATCCCAGTACTTCATAGGCTAAGAGAGGGAGATTGTAAATTTGAGGACAGCCTCAGTAATATACAGAGGCCTTTAGTAACTTAATGAGACCTTGTTTCAAAATAAAAAAATGAAAAGACTGTGGTTGTAGATTGGAGTTGGAGTGCCCCTGGATTCAATCCCCAATACCGATAAAGAAAAAGAAAGCGAAAAAGAAAAAATTATTAACAATGATTTCCTTTGGATCTGAAATTAGACACTTTTTTTCCCTGAAGCTATTTATTTATACATCCTATTTATCTTTTTTCTTTTGACTTAGTTGGTCTGTTTTTTTTTTTTTTAATTTTCAAGATTGGCTTTTAGCTTTGATTGCTTTTCTATTAACTATATCCCTTAACAGTTTTACTGTTTAGTATATTTTTATTTTCTATTTTTAATATTTGTAATAAGATGCATAGTAGATAGCTTTGTAATTTTTATGTGCTAGTAAGTTTTTAAATTTCCAAGAGCACCCTAAATTTCTCAATGACTACTACATCACAAAATCAAGACAGTTTCATATATTGTGTTTTTGTCTTTATTACTTTTTTTGTAACATAAACATAAAATTACTTTATTTATATTTATATCGTTACATATAGCTTATATTCCATTATATTCTATTTCATCATCCTGTTATTGCTATAGGATTGAAGTATATGTGTGGAAGATATTTTATATCAATTCATTTAAGTGAAGTTTTGTAGTATCAGTCATATATAATTATTAAAATATATTGTATTTAATGTAACAATATATTTCAGTATATTGTATAACTTACCACAATTTCAATGAATGGAAATTAGAATTTTTGTAAATATCCATTTCATAGCATGTGAGCAAAATATAGTTGTCATATTGAGAAACCTTATATGTATCTGTATGCTCATTTTAATTGCAGTTACTTTATATTAAATTGGATTCATTCATTTTTCCCAAATGCAGCATTCTTTGGTTCAATATATATTTGGTGAAAAATGAATATCCAAATCATACTAAGGGTCCTTTCCATTTTCTTAAAATATAAACTGTAACTTACTACTATATATAGACATTAAGTATGCAGTGAGAACATTTTCTCAATTGATTTTCAGCAATCATTTTCTTTTACTAATATGTTTTTATTATGTTCTTAAAGTACTTAAGACAAAATATTCTAATTGGAATTGTCATACTGTTCTCCATAACTTTCTGAGTCTCTGTTCTTTTGTGAAAGAGTTCAGTATTTTTTCCTAGACTTCCGGTTTGCGATTACCCAACTTCAACTTCTGTAAGTACGTAACTGACTTTCATTCATCAAACTTGTCCCTCCTACTAGAATTGTGCTTTAGAGGCAATATTTCAATGTTTGTTGCTGGGCTATGTTCCAGGACTTCTTTCTGGTGAATATAAATATAGTTGAAGTCAGATGGTGAGGGGAAAAAGCAATTTCTAAATCAAGTATATATGAAAAGAGGCAATTCACTCCACATATCCAGATACATCTTAAAAATAATTCTCTCAAAAGAAAAGAATAAAGAGACTTCCATAAGTATTTTATATCAAAATTCCCAGCAATATTTCTTTGTGTGTGTGTGTGTGTGGTACTAGGTATTGAACCCAGGGACATTTTACCTCCGAGCTACACCCCTAGTCCTATTTTTTATTCTTTATTTTGAAACAGGGTCTCACCAAGTTGTGGAGGGCCTCACAGAGTAGTTGAGGTTGGCTGCAAACCCGGATCCTCTAATCTCAGACTTCCAAGTACTGGGATTACAAGTGGGTGCCACCATGCCCAGCTAATATTTCTTTTTTTATGCATTACTTTTCTTAGAAAATGATGTTCAATTTGTATCTTAGATATTTTTTTCTAACCTACCTAAGTAAGGCTGGATAAACAGAATTGTGTACATGTAAACATTATGATAATTAGGTATGTGGTTAAAAACAACTCTTGACTTTATTTATTTATTTATTTTGCAACACTGGGAATTTAACCTATGACATAAGTTCTACCCCAGTTCTATTTTATTTTTTAAATATAATTTATTCCTCTAGTCATATTTTATTTTTATTTTGAAACAGGGTCTAATTAAGTAGCTGGGACTGATCTTGTGCCTATGATGCTCCTGTTTTAGCTTTCCAGATACTGAGATTACAGGTATGTAGCACTACAACCTGCTATTGACGTCTTAATTACATTTCAAAGTAGAATACTTATATATAGGGGAAAAACGGCCTGAGAAAATTAACATGTATATTTTAATCTTATTTAGATAATAACCATTAGAATGAGAAATTTATAAAGCTTTGGAAGAAAAATGTAAAATGCATTTCATTTTAATTATTTTATGTTTGTCAAAGCAATTCTAAAAGAAGTGACTTCTGTAAAAATTTCATATTGTTCAGGTCACTTCTATTGCCAACAATTTAAAACAAATATGATGAATTTAATGAAATGGGAGACACATTGAGTGAATATGGGATAATTCATAGAATTCCAAGGAAGAGAGGCCAGCTCAGACCCCTGGAAAGATGAGAGCAAGGCAGTTCTGGAAATTTAGAAAATTCACAGTTGTGTAAGTCTGTACAGAACGTCTCTTTATGATGAAGCAATTACAGCTTTTTCAGTCCTTATATCAGACACCAAAAAAAACTTGTTATTCTGCATTTGGTCACATTTTCATCTCCTATTCTTGGACAAGAGGAAGAGGTACTTTGACTGTTGGTTCTGTCAAGACTCCTCTCAATGGGTGGGGCTGTTTCCCAGATGGAAGAAATGAGAATAGGAAAATCTGAAAATATTTAGAATATTCAATGTATTTTGGTGTAAAATGCAGTAATATGAAATTGCAAGATGATTGGAAAATAGGATGCATTAAAATGCCTATAGGGTACTAGTTATAATAGTAAGACAAAATTAATCAGATATTTAAAAAATATTTCTAAAGTTAATTCCAAACCTATGATTATGGTTATGAAATTTTTTGCTCTTTACCCACTGAGTTCAATATCTTTTATAAAATCTATTTTATAAAATATCATTATTGTAGTTTATTGTCAATGCTCTATCTTAGGTTAAAATATTCACATGCTAAACTACCAAATTTATGATTTTCTTTACTATATTATTTGTTATAATACAGATGTGAATTTTATAAAGAATGAACATGTGGAAACAACTGTTCTTGGAGTTGCTTTAAAGTTACGTTTAAAAGCATCAATTTCTTCATTATGTGCAAAGTGAATGATGTTTGGCACCGAATATTTCTCTGAAGACTTTCCATTATATCACCACATTCAAAATGTTTTTATTGCCAGGCATGGTGGTGCACACCTGTAATCACAGTACTTGGGAGGCTGAGACAGGAGGATGACAGGTTCAAAGGCAGCTTCAGCCACTTTAGCAAAACCCTCAGAAACTTAAGAGACCCTAAGAATTTTTAAAAAATAAAAAAAAGAATGGGCTGGGGAGTATAGCTTAGAGATAGAGTGCTCCTGGGTTCAATACCTAGTATCAAAAAAAAAATAGTTATGTTACTTCATATGCAGAATTTCATCATGTAGTATAAAATCCTTCAGAGAAAGGTTAGTTTAGGTCCCACAAGTATAACATCTAAATAAACTATAATTAAGCTAAGTAGTTCTCTGATTTTGCTTTTCATGACATGATATAATAAATCTTTCAAGTTATTAAATATTGAGTAATATATTTAAACACAAATAAGTTGTCATTATTGTTTACCACACTGCCAAGTTTCTAATTATTATGTCCATCTTTATTTTCACAAATATAAGATTTAAGATATTTTATTTAAATTTAGCAGTCAGAGAGATGCAAATCAAAACTACCCTAAGATTTCACCTAACGTCAATTAGAATGACAATCATTTAAAACCCAAAGAACTACAAAGGCTGCCAAGAGTGTGAAGTGGGAACCCTAATACATTGTTGGTGGGACTGCAGATTAGTGCAACCACTTTGGAAAACAGTATGGAGGATCCTCAGACAAATGGGAATGAACCTACCATATGATCCAGCAATACCACTTCTGGGTTTCTACCCAAAAGAATGGAAACCAAATTACCAGACTAATGCATGTGTATCTATGTTTATAGCTGCACAATTCACAATTGCCAGACTGTGGAACCAGCCAAGATGTCCATCAACAGATGAATGGATTTCAAAACTATGGGATATGTACACAACATTATTTTACTCAGTCATAAAGAAGAACAAAATCATGTCATTTGCAGGGAAATGCATGGAACTGGAAAACATTATGCTAAGTGAGATTAGTCAGTCACAAAAAGTAAAAAATCGTATGCTCTCCCTAACATGTGGAAGCTAGGGAGAAAGTGTGTCATAAGAGGGACTCTAGATGAAAAAGGAACCTTAGATGAACAAAGAAGATGACTTAACTGAAGGGGAAGGGTGGGGGGATACCCTAATGCACATGTTGTACATCACAAACATATCAAAGTCAATCACTAAGCCAAACATGAAAAGGAGGAAGAGAGGTGACGAGTATGGCGGGAATTGGGGAAGGATTAAATGAGAGATGTGTGCATGTATGCTCTACCACTTTGTACCTAACAAAGATGTATGATTACAATGCACCAATAAAATAAATAAATAAATGTTGTAATCTATTAGTGTCTTTACAAACACTGCAGTCTTTATTTTTATTTAATGTAATTTTTAAATATTTTAAATTTTATTGGTGCATTGATATGTTTGTGAACATACATCATGTGCATTAGGGTGTTTCCCCCTCTCCCTCACCTTCAGATGGGTCACTTTCTTTGCTCATCCAATAGTGTTTTTTCTGCATTATTTCCAGTAATCTTTATACAACTTTTAATTCCCCATGAGTTCACAAAGCAAAAAACATGCTTAATATAAACTGTTCTTTCAAACTTTAGGTCACAAACTTTGAGAGAAGAATAGTGGTTATCGGAGGCTGGAGTGGAAGATAGGGAAGGGAGCAATGTTGGTCAAAGAATTCAAAGTTCCTTCTAGATAGGAGGAATAGGTTTTAGAGATCGATTGCACAGCATGGTGACTATAGTTAATGACAATATATTATATATTTCTATATATGTGTACCTGGAGGGGGATATTGTGGATTGAACTTGGGGGCATTCTACCTCTGAACTACATCCCCAGCCCTATCATTTTATTTCATTTTCTTTTTATTTATTTTATTTTATTTTTAATTTTGAAACAGTCTCACTAAATTGTTGAGGTTTGGCTCGAATCTGTGATCCTCCTATCTCAGCCTCCCAAGTATTGGGATCATAGGCATGTGCCACCATGCTTGCATGAATATATTATATATTTCAAATTGCTAAAAGAGATTTTAAACATTCTTAACACAAAAAATAAGTAGGTAAGATGGTGAATATGTCAATTAGCTTGATTTATCATATGCTATCAGGATATACTATTATCTTTTGTCAATTAAAAGTGAAAAAATAGAGCCGGGCGTGGTGGCGCACGCTTGTAATCCCAGCATTCGGGAGGCTGAGACCGGAGGATCCGGGTTCGCGGCCAGCCTCAGCTACCTAGTGAGGCACTCCGCAACTTAGTGAGACTCGGTTTCAAAATAAAGAATAAAAAACAGGGCTGAGGGTATAGCTCGGGGGTAAAACGCCCCTGAGTTCAATCCCCAGTACCAAAAAAAATAAAAATAAAAAAAAAAAAATAAAAAAAATAAAAAATAAAAGTGAAAAAATATGTATGCAAAATTGGAAAGCTTCTTAAAACCTGAGAACTGAAGATAATATATATGAGTGGAAAATGAAACCTATTTATAAACTTTACTGAGAGCTTCATGTGAAACAAAAAATGTTTCTTTATTCAGAGTTAATATTTTAAATGTTTGTGATGATAATTGGAGACTTTTTTATTGTTGCATTTCTATTTGCAAGTCATCTTTCTGGGTATTATTCTCTGTTATAGGTAGAAGTTTCTTTTATTTTTCTTTTCCTTTTTTGGTACTGGAGATTGAACTTAGGTGAATCCTACTTCTGAAACACACCCCTAGCCCTTTTTAATTAATTAATTAATTTAATTACTTATTTCTTTTTTATTTTTATTTATTTATTTATTTATTTATTTATTTATTTATTTATTTATTTATTTATTTTTGCCATACTGGGGATTGAACCCTGGGGCATTCTACCTCCAAGCTACACCCCCAGTCCTATTTTTTATTCTTTATTTTGAAACAGGGTCTCACTAAGTTGCAGAGAGCCTCACTAAGTAGCCGAGGCTGGCCGCGAACCCAGATCCTCCAGTCTCAGCCTCCCAAGTACTGGGATTACAAGCATGCACCACCAAGCCTGGCTCTTATTTTTTGTTTTGAAACAGGGTTGCTGTGAGCAGCCAGGTCACAAAGTCTTAAGACAAATAAGTCACATTATGCATTATTTATGTCTTACCACAATGTCAAGATGTTTATTCAACACTCAAAGGTTATAACATGCAGGCAATTATTAAGGAAATTGTCTGAGTAAAGTTAAGCTAGTTTGCAGCTACTTTGCCAAAGCAAATATGATATGAATTAACATCAAATGACACACTTCACACTAAGAATTCTAACAGTTCTACTAGATTAACAATTCTAACAATTGATGTCAAACAAGTATAGTAGACAATATGCAAGGATCTTGGTAGGTTGCTGAAAGTCTCCCTATGTTGCTGAAGATGGCCTCAAACCTGCGATCTTCCTGTCTCAGCCTACCAAGTACTAGAATTATGGGCAGGCACCACCATGCCCAGTTTAGGTAAATTATAATCATTCAGCCACACTTAGCTACTTGGTAAAAAAAAGCCACAAATTAAACCAAAAATACTAATTTTCAATTTGGAAATATAGCACTAGAAATTTATTTAAAAAATGAGGGCTGGGATGGTGGCATATGCCTATAATTCCAGTACTTGGCAGGCCAAGACAAAAGTCCCAGGTTTGAAGCCAGCATGGCTAACTTAGCAATACTCTTTTAAAATTAAGAAATAAAATAGAACTGAGGGACAGCTCAGAGGTAGAATGCTCCGTTGTTCTATACCCAATAACACACACACACACACACACACACACACACAAAAAAAAAAAAAAAAAAAAAAAGAAGGAGGAAAAAAGCATTTCAAATGCAATGAGTTCTAAAATAATTATTTTGTACAATAATAAGTTATATCAAGGTTGTTTTTTTAAAATGTACACATGTACTGTTTCTTTTAAAATGCACTAATTATTTTATTTAACTATGCAAAGCATGAAACTTATTACTATATTGTAATTTAACAAATTCATTTTAAAATGGAAGTAAGCAAATAGAGTACATGTCTTTCACTTTCCAATGACTTGACTTATATAAAAATTACAATTTTTTTTTAAAGTTGAGAGTAAGATTTTCATTTAATAGCTGCCTCTTGAACTAATTATGATATCCAGTAAGAAGTCATCATATGCAGTTCAGGTAGCATTTTACTGCTACCACTGCTCTTAACTTTTTAGCCTTATTGCCCTGGAGTGCATTGGAACTCTTATTAAAATAATGTTTTAAGCTCCCTGGACACCATTATACAGCATTTCTACATGGTTTAAACTAGTAACTCCTTCCAAGTTGTGCATTGAAGGGAAGCTTATTTTTTGTGTAAATTATTATCCACTGAACTTTCACTAAGTGGGTATGGGGTACAGTATACATGTATTTATTGTTCAAACACAGGCTTCATTTTCAGTGCAAATCCAAAAATGCTTTTCTTAAAGTTATCATAAAAACCATTCCATAATACATCATTTGAAAAACTGACTTTAGAGGAAACATTTGAACTACTAAAATTTGTAGACAATAAAATCTTAAATACAAAAATATGAATAATCTTATTCCAGAAAGGACTAGCAATTCTGATAATAAAAATGCAATGTTGCGTACATTAAAGTAAGTGCTAACAAGTAGAAATGAAATGGGCATCCACTATAATAGTGACAAATTGATGGTGAAACAAATTAAATGAAAAAGAAGCAATTATTTTTATTATTTCTGACCTCAGATACAGGGAATTTTATAGTTGGTCTTGGACAAGGCCTTGCTTGGTCTCATGCCCTTACTTATTTATATCTAATAATCTCAACACTCTCATCTAAAATTGTTTTTATGCATGCAAATGTACATTGCTTTTAAGAATATTTTCATTTTATATTTTTTGAAAATAGTACTGGGTTATATAACCCTGCCTTCACTTAGCCCTAGCCAGAAGTCACTGTAATACAGTGTATTTTTCTACATGAAAATATTAAATAGAGACTAATTCCTTACAGTATGGTTTTCTGTATGACTTTTCCTCTAGATTTTGAATTCCTGAATAAATGACTCTTTAATAAATGACTCTATTGTTTTCCACATAGGGCTTCATTCCTATACAAAGAAACTAGAGAGTCATAATATTAAAGAAAATATGCCCTGATGAAATTAGGAATATTTTAATACTTGTCCAAGGACAGGCAGAGGATATTCCATGATAGTAATGACAAAAGACTCTGTGCAAAGCAGATGGTAATTTACACTCCAATGTACCACTAGAACAAAAAATAAGAATTCATGAAACCTCTGAAGATATAAGAATTTTAAAGTTTTCAGGTGGAACGTGGATATCTAGGACTAATTAAATTCGGGAATAGACAAAAAAAATCTCAATTTTGTTTTTTCTAATATTACAGGCATAAAATCTTTTTAGGAGTGTAAATTTCAATTATTCATAACTCAGATGGCTTGGGTTTACTAGGATCATTAAAACTGTATTATGCATATTTTAGTTTCATTATGAAATCACCATGTTTTGCATATGAGAAGTGAACTTATTTAGACCTTAATTTCAAATTTGCTAATTTAATTTTCTTTTAAATATTTAAAGGTTTTATAATAAATTAAGCTAAGCATGTTTAAAATGATAAGTAATCTGAAATATTTTGGCTGCTATTTAGTTAAAACTGGGAAATAAATAGAAAGCATTATCAATGTTATGATAACACAAAATATTATTGTAATGGTTTGTATTCATAATGTC
>PVLC010047428.1:0-11047 GCA_004027655.1 Graphiurus murinus
CGCAGCAGCTGGTGCGCACGGCAACAACTCACTTCGCCCCTCCCCATCCTGCACGCCCTGGCCTTCTACAAGGGGAACTGAGGCCAGAGCAAAAGGCAGGGCCACCCACCTGGAAGTACACCATCCAGTAGGGTACCAGCATCACCATTACAGGCAAGATCTTCACCAGCACCTGGAAGTTGGCGATGTCCTCCTGGTGGGAAGGACCAGGCTGGGGAGACCTCTGGTTGGGCAGCAGGTGGGCACGTTGGGGGTCTCTGTGGGGTGTAGGACCGCAGATAAGACGGCAGCCGTCATCATCGCCATTACCTCGGCCATCGCTTCCATCATTATCCCCTAACTGAACCCCCACCTCCCAAGATCGCCACTTATCACAGCTGCCGCCTCTGGAATCAGCCCCCCTTCCCTCATTCACTGCACTCCACTGTGGAGTGGTGTCATCTTCGCCACCAGCCCGAGGCCAGCCTGCTTCCTGTCACCACTGTCACCAATCCATCCTCTCCACGGAGGTTTCATCTGTATCACTGTCACCTTTCCCCAGCATTGGCGCCACTGCCATCAACACTACCACCACCGTCTCTTCTGTAGCAAAGGTGGCTAATCAGACTCGTGCCACTCGGGAGCTGTGGCCCCTCTGGGTCCCGGGGGAAGTAAGACCAGAGGCCATGGCAAGCAGAGTCTTCAGGGATTTTGTTTTTTGGCTCCCAGCATCAATTTCCACAGGTCCCAGGGGAGTCTCAGTCCAAGTCTGACTCAGAGGCTGTCACGGATTCCGTCAGCCCAAACTCCCCTGCTGCTGCTGTCTTCAAAGGGTTTAACAGCCCCCTCCCTCAGGGCCAGGAGGTGGGAGTGGAGGGATAGGGTGGAGGGCACATCATTAGAACACTGGATCAATCAACCACTCCTGCAATCTTGGTCCTGTGTCCTGAGAGTCGCTGATCTCTTCCTGTCTATGAGATTTCAAAAAATAGCAGTGTGTCATCTCCAAAGACAGCTGCCATCTCCGTATGCAATGCCAGTCCTCCACCTGAGGTGGAGTGTGTTTCCCCTGCCGTTGTTTCTGGGCCGGCCTTGTTGACACTTTGACCAACAGAGCGAGGTGGAAGCGTTGTTGCTCTGCGACTCACTGCCAAGCCTCTGGAGGGCCTGAAGAAGACCCATAGCTCCCCCATCCCACCCAGGGCATTCATTCTTGGAATGTTCCCTCCCCTTGCGACCAAGACACCGCATTCTGAGAAGCTCAAGCCACAAGACGGGGCCACACGGAAGGGGAACTGAAGCTCTAGCTGACAGTCCCGGCTGTCAACCTCCTCGCCCTCGACCATCATCAACCGTTAAGGGAGTCATCTTGGAGGGACTAGCCTTTTCGATCCCAGGTGTGGCTCAAGTAGAAGAGTAGACGAGCAAAAGAAATTCCCTGCTGAGCTCAGCCTCCCACAGAATTGTGAGAGGGGATAAAATGGCTGTTGGTTAAGCCCGTAAGTTGGGATGCGGTTTGTTGGGCAACAACAGACAATTAAAACAGCCAGACTCTTGGCACCTGACAGCTGTATTCAAGAACCCTCTAGCAATGTACCAGGTGGGGGAAGCCCGCTCTTCACCGTTTCCATCTTGCCAGGAGCTGTAACTGGCTCCGAGATCTGGAGACAGATTTGCCTAGCATAAGTAGTCAACTAAGGTAGGAAGGAGAGGGAAAAAAAAAGGAAGCCATTGTGGATATAGAGACCAGGCAGAACTGCCCTCCTGACATCCTTGGATGTCAGCCGATGGGGCAGGGAGCCAGGTTGGCTGGTTTAAGACTGTTATATTTAATAATAGGACAGTGCTATTTATCTTCACAGTAGATATGAACATCATTGTTCCAACCTGTATCATCAGCATCACTATCTAGATCATGGCCATCCTACAGTTAGAGGACCACGGGAGTACCACCATCACCCACACCCGCATCACCTTGACCTTCACCACCAGCCTCAGGCACAGAGGACAGCTCTGGCCCCCGGGAGGGCAGGTCATCATCCAAGGCCATTCCTGGAGCAGAACCAGAATGTCTACAAGTGAGACTATCCCTCCTCAGGAGGCTGGGAAGCCTCCTTTCCCCAGAAGCCCCTCCTTACCTGGCAGAGAGTCGCCGGCAGAGGCGCGGGCAGCAGTTCTGGAACGCGAGTCTGAGCATCGAGGACACTTGGCTGCCTGAGGGGGGCTTGGTGATGAAGACGGGGGTGGCGAAGAGGAAGATGAAGAAGGCCAGGACCACACAGCCCACGGGGATGCTGTAGCCCACCAGGAAGCTGATGTTTTGCTGGACGAAGGCCACCACCAGCAGCGACAGCACGGCGCCCAGGTTGATGCTCCAGTAAAACCAGTTGAAGAAGCGGCGGGTGGCATCGCGGCCGAGGTCCATCACCTGCCAGCCAGCCAGGGATGAGGGTGAAGGCTGGGGAGGTCCAGGGCCCCGCCTGCAGCTCCACCTCTCCCTCCCCAGGGACGCTGCCTGGGTCAGGGGGTGGATGCCTTCCTAATCACCAATCACTTAACAGCTGCTCGCTAAGTATTTGCTGAATGAATGAATGCCCAAACTTTCCTCTGGGAAGCCACTTGTTAATGATCAGAACATTTTGGCACAGCTGTTTTTACATGCCCATGACACACATTGCTTTTTTTTCTTTTTTTGTCACCAAGAAGCGCACACAACAGATGCCTCTGAGGCCACTCTGTTCACTGCTGGTTGGTTTGTCCCTTTGTCTTTGACAGAGCAACCTATGTCATATATTACTTTTATAAGCAGAAAAAAAAGCCAATAAAGATCTCAGTTGTGTTCCACACTATTAAATATGATAAATGCATATTACTGAAAGTATCATTAGAAGTCTGAGCCAGGCGTGGTGGCGCACGCTTGTAATCCCAGCATTTGGGAGGTTGAGACTGGAGGATCTGGGTTCGCGGCCAGCCTCAGCTGCTTAGTGAGGCCCTCCGAAGCTTTGTGAGACCCTGTTTCAAAATAAAGAATAAAAAATAGGGCTGGAGCTGTAGCTTGGAGGTAGAATGCCCCCAGATTCCATCCCCAGTACCGCAAAAAAAAAAAAAAAAAAAGAAGTCTGAGAATTTCTTCAGCAGTTTGGAGATGTAGAATACTGCAATGTGGCCAATCCCTTCTCCCAACTGGCCACCCTTGGTTATATGTCCAGTCAAACAGGCTGGTATAATCAAGGAAGGGGAAGGTGGCCCTGGACATCACCCTGAGAGCAGATTCTGACTTGGCCAAAAAAAAAAAAAAAATGTTTTTTTCATTCTCCCTGCCCCCAGCACTGCCCGACACCAGCAAGGGCAGATGGGCTGCAAATTTTTATGCAGGACTTAGATCAATCTGCAACAATCAGACCCCTGCCCCCTTCCGGTCTACAGGCCTGGGTCTTTGGCACTGGCTGCCTACCATCCCTCAGACCCTAGTCCCAGATTCTGACTCAGCTGGTGTGGGGCATGGCCTGGGCATCTGCATTCCTCAAAAGCAGTGAAGGCTAGGGGATCACTTCTCAAGATAAATGCTTTTCTATATTGTTAAGCCGGCCACCCTTTCAATACCCACCCACCCCCAGCCTCAGAATCCATTACTGTCCCTACACCTAGAGACACATATTTCCACCAGCTAAGAAGATTTTTTCATGCCATACTTCCTGTGGTTGCATTGGGGAAAAGATAAATACTTTGCTCTTTGCATGCAAAATTATAATCCACACGGATGTGCTTTCTTGGGGCGAGTCCAAGGGGTCCTCTTGGTGATGGGGAGGGAGGGGCATGCCAGCTCACTTAGAATCCTGGCGCTGGACATTCAAGCAGAAAATTGAGTGTGGCCCATTATGAGCAGCCACTTCCACTTATTAATTGGAAGCAAATGAATATGACAATAGTTACTCCAAGGGAGAAGACCAGGCAGCCCATTCAGGATAAAAATGAGCTCTCCCAGAACGAGCAGACACTTTCCTGAGAATGATGGATGGCCTTTTCTGAAATCAGCAAGTGTGTTAAATGCAGCTCCTCGGTATACCTGTCTGCCAGATGGTGCCAGCCCTTCCCACCCCCACGTCCCCCCGATGACTGCCCCCCTGAATTCTTTTTTGTTTCAGTACTGGGGGTTGAATTCAGGGGCATTCTACCTCCAAGCTATACCCCAGCCCTATTTTTTATTCTTTATTTTGAAACAGGGTCTCACTAAGTTGCAGAGTGCCTCACTAGGTAGCTGAGGCTGGCCGAGAACCTGGATCTTCCTGTCTCAGTCTCCCAAGTAGTGGGATTACAAATGAGTGCCACCATGCCTGGCTGCCCCCTGAATTCTGTAGCAGTCTCCTCAGAGCTCTGGTGTGCCTACTCCTGTGAGCCCCGGCCATTTTTACACTGCAGCAGACTTTTTGTGTGTGTGTGTGGTACTGGGGATTGAACTCGGGGGCATTCTACCTCCAAGCTATACCCCCAGCCCTATTTTTTTTAATTCTTTATTTTGAAACCAAGTCTTACTAAGTTGCGAAGTGCCTCACTAGGTAGCTGAGGCTGGCCATGAACCTGGATCCTCCGGTCTCAGCCTCCCAAATGCTGGGATTACAAGCATGCGCCACCACGCCCGGCTAGCAGACTGTTTTTAAAGAATTCAAATCCACTAATGTCCCTCCCTGCTTCAAATCATTTTAGTGTTTCCACACACTGTCTGGGGCTCAGGTTTCAACTTTTGTGTGTGGGGGGGGTGGGGGGGGAGGGGGAGTGTGGTACTGAGGACTGAACCCAGGGGGCACGCTACCTTCGAGCTAGATCTCCAGCCATTTTTATTTTATTTTATTTGTTTTGTTTTAAAACAAGGTCTCTCTAGGTTGCTGAGTCTCTCGCTAAGTTGCTGAGGCTGGTCTTGAACCTGTGATTCTCCTATTTCAGCCTCTCAAGTACTGGGATTACAGGTATGTGGCTCAACTTTTTTTTTTTTTTTCCTGTAGTACTGGGGACTGAGCCCAGGGAAATACTACCTCTGAGGTATACCCCAGCCCTATTTTTAATTCTTTATTTTGAAACAGGGTCTCACTAACTTTCAGAGTGCCTCACTGAACCCTGGATCCTCGGGTCTCAGCCTCCTAAGTACTGGGATTACAAGTGTGGGCCACCACTCCCAGCCTGGCTCGACTTCTTAAGGCAGCCTTCCAGTCTAGCCTTGCTTGGCCCCCAGACCATGCTCAGTTAGTGGGGAATGCACAAGAGCTGCTGAACCTGTGGGTGCCAGGGGTAGCTCTGCTCAGTGGTCTGGCTGTCAGAAGACCAGTTCTGCCGTCAGGAAGGAGACAGTGGACGCTGGATGACTGAGGCCCATGGAGTTCAAGAGGGAAGGGCAGCCAGGTATGGTGCCGCACACCTGCAATCCCAGTATTCAGGAGGCTGAGACAGGAGAGTCACAGGTTTGAGGCCAGCCTCAGCAATTCAGCAAGACCCTCAGCAACTTAGTGAGACCCTGTTTCAAAATACAAAATAAAAAAGGGCTGGGGGTATAGCTTGGAGGAAGAATGCTCCTGGGTTCAATCATGTGTGTGTGTGTCTTTAGCCGGGCGTGGTGGCGCACGCTTGTAATCCCAGCATTCGGGAGGCTGAGACCGGAGGAGCCGGGTTCACGGCCAGCCTCAGCTACCTAGTGAGGCACTTCGCAACTTAGTGAGACTCGGTTTCAAAATAAAGAATAAAAAATAGGGCTGGGGGTGTAGCTCGGAGGTAGAATGCCCCTGAGTTCAATCCCCAGTACCGCAAAAAAAAAAAAAAAAAAAAAAAAAAAAAAAAAGTCCCCTTTATCAGTGCAATTAATACAATTAAAGAATTCTTGCAAACTAGAGTCAACTAGGAGGCAAGTACAATCAGTCCAGTGGCCTGCTCACGCTGCTGTTACAATCTGATTTCAGTTCCCCCTTTGGCTGACATCTAGTCTTTTCATGTGGCTGCTCAGGCTCCCTATGCAGTTCTGCAACCTGCCTTTGCTCATCCACACCATATGTGGTTGTTATAATAATGTCCCAAATTAGTTTAAATTATTGTCTAATAGCCACCGCATAGAGCTATCGAAATATGGCCATGTTGTTAGACACGAATTCATTTAGCAAATATTTGCTGAATTTCTCCTACATGCGGCACTCTGTCGGAGGAGGAATGGAGAAAGACTCAGAGGCAGAGAGATCAGCCTGACTGCCCCTGTGGGTGAGGGGCAGGGCTGGGGCCTGGCAGCCTCTGGCAAGGCTGGTAGAAGAGGCTGGCATTTTCCGTTATGGGGGCCCAGTGCCCTAAAACACACAGAGGTCCAGCTGCCCTTAGCCTGCTCCTGGACGCACTCTGTATGCCATCCTGGATAAATGGATCAGTACTTATCTGGAAAGTGGGTAAACACTATCTACCTCCTGGGTAGTTAAGAGGGTTAAGTTCAAACACTGAAGTCCTTGGCATGGGGCCTGGGACGTTGGCTCAAAGAAGACCAGCTGAGAATAGCATCATTGTTGCCCTGGACCTTGCTAGGGCTGGGACCCCCGTCTTCTTTCAAATAAGGAAACAGGCGCAGAGAGGGGAAGTGGCTTGTCCCATGTCACGCGGACCTCTTGACTGGGGTCCTGACCCCACTGAGTCTCTTTTCTCCGTTCTCCGGGGCCTCGCGCTGGCTGGGCCCTCCCGCCACTCACCTGGTCAGCACCGAAAGAGGTGAGGTTGCTCCTGACAGAGCTGGCGGCCAGCGCCAGGAGCAGCAGCGTGGCGTACAGGGTGGGCGCGCAGTAGGGGCTGGGCGCGTCGAGCTGGCAGTCCGTCGAGGGGCAGGGGGGATCCATGGGCGACAAGGGCATCTCGCCGCAGAAGGAGCGGCGGCCATCGGTGGTGGTGGTGGCGAAGATCAGGCCGGTGGCCACCAGGTAGAGCAGCAGGCTGAGCACCACGGCGCGGTGGCGGCCCAGGTACACGTCGGCCAGCCAGCCGCCCACGGGCGCCAGCAAGTAAGAGGCGCCCAGGAAGACGAGCGCGGCGCGCGAGGCCTGCTGCCCGGTCCAGTTGAAGTTCAAGCTGTTGAGGTAGAGCACGAGGTTGGCGGCGACGCCGAAGAAGGCTGCGCGCTCCAGCATCTCCACGAGTAGCACGGCCGCGGCCGCTGTCTGCCTCCAGGGGCGCGGGCCCCGTGCGCCCCGAGCGCCCCGAGCGCCCCGAGCCAGCAGGGGCCGCCGCTCCCCGGGTCCGCCTGGGTGCTCAGGGGCGCGCGGCCCCGGCATCGTGGGCGCCCCGCCTCGGGTCCCCCTACCTGCGCCCCAGCCTTCTCAGATCAGGCTCTTAGCCCCTCTGATCCCCTATCCCTTTCTGCCCCTCCCTACCTGCGCCCCAGCCTTCTCAGATCAGGCTCTTAGCCCCTCTGATCCCCTATCCCTTTCTGCCCCTCCCTCCCCCCCAATTCTCAGCTCTCTCCTTTCCCTCCCCTCCAGTCCCTTTCCCGCGCTTTAGTCTCTGGGCTCTGCCCTCTCCTCCCTCCGTCTGCCCCTTCTCTCGCCCCTTCTCTCGGCCCACTCTTCCTCGCTCCGCTTCTCTGCCCCTCCCCCCTTTCCTGCTGGTCTCTCCGGTTGGTTGACTGGCTGCCCTTTCTTAGCTGTGGTTCCCCTCTCTTAGGACACCTGGACCACACCGACTCCCTGCCGCCCTGCCGCCTGCTCCACCCGCGCCCTGTCCCCTCTGGCTCTCCTCCCGCTGGGCCTCTGGCCCTCTCTGATTCTTAAGAAATTCTGGGCTTCTCTCCTTCCCCTTTCATTCTGCCCTGTGGCTACTGCTTGCGTCACAAGATATTTAAGAGAAATGAAAGCTCGGGTCACGGGGCCTCTGCCCACTCAGCCTTCAGCCTTCTAAAACCCTCCCTTCCTCCTGCGTGGTCAGTCACACACCCCCCCCCCCCCCCCCCCCCCCCCCCCCCCCCCCCCCCCGCTGGCTCCCCAGAGCCTGGAGGAATGTTTTCCATCTTTCACTTTCGCTTCTAGACAGCTCTCCATTTGGGCAGCCACCTCTTCCATGAGGACCAGGGACCTGGAAAAGCCTCCTACTTGCCCAGTTTGCAGATGCACAGACTGAGCCCCAGTGGGGGGTGGGGAGGGGGAGGAGCTGTCTGGTTTCCTGAAGATGCAGGAGGGGTAAGGCTCCCCCAGTGGCAGGGGAAGCTCTGGCAATGCAGTTCGGATTGTGCAAATGCCACTGAGAGGAAGGAAGTGCGGGCACCTTCCAGAACCCACGAACAAGGCCGGGATTGCAAGGGGCGCTGACCTCAGACTAAATCACAGTTCCTCCCCTACTTGGAACTCACTACCCACTGAGAACAAGAGCCAGCCCTCCCCGCACCCACAAGCGGAGGCATCTGGGGCCTGCCCTCCTCTGACTTCATCTCGGCCCCAAGATCACCGAGTCCAGCCTGCCAGCTTCATCTTTGCTGCCCCGCTGCCAGAATAGCTCTTCCTCCAGAGCGTGGCATGGGTGGCTTCTTTTCTTTATTCAGATTTTGGCTGCAATGTCCCCTTTTCACAGGCACCTTCCCTGATCGTCCTGTTGAAGTAGTTGCCCACTGACTTCTCAGCATCCACTCTGCCTCACCGCCCTGTTCTAATGTCTTCACAGCACGTACCGCTCAGTCGCTGGTGTACTGTCTTCCCCTGTAGAACATGCTCCCCACCAGGTCAAGGAGCTTATCTGACTTCTTGCTGTTTCATCCTCAGTGCTTAGCAAATAGCAGTTGCTCCGTGAATATTGGTGGAATAAATGAATGGGAATGAAGTGTCCCAAGGCAAGACTTTTTTTTTTTTTTTTTTGTGGTACTGGGGATTGAACTCAGGGGCATTCTACCTCCGAGCTACACCCCCAGCCCTATTTTTTATTCTTTATTTTGAAACAGGGTCTCACTAAGTTGCGGAGTGCCTCACTAGGTAGCTGAGGCTAGCCTCGAACCCGGATCCTCCGGTCTCAGCCTCCCAAATGCTGGGATTACAAGCGTGCGCCACCATGCCCGGCTCCAAGGCAAGACTTTTAAGAATAACATCAGGAAAGTTAAAAGCTAGAATAAACCAAGCCTTGCCAAAACTGTAGATACCACCAAAAAAATCAGTTTTTAGCTTTTGTAAACCAGGCGTGGTGGCGCATGCCTGTAATCCCAGTACTTGGAAAGCTGAAAGAGGAGGATCGCAGGTTTGAGGACAGCCTCAGCAAGTAGTGAGACTCTCACCAACTTGTTTCAAAATCAAAATCAAATAGGACGAGGGATATAACTCAAAGGAGAATGCCCCTGGGTTCAAACTTGGTTATGTACACACACACATACGCACACGCAATGCACACACACACACACACACACACACCACACTTTTGTATCAAATAAGGAGCCAAGCTGTGATGGATGACACAAGCATAGGGAGGTGTAAGCCTGGAGGTCATAGCAAGAAGCAGGACTCTCTGCCCAGATTCTGCTTGTCATGCAGTCAGGGACAGTGTGCTTCGGATGACAGGCAGAGACTAGGGAGAGAGAAGAGGATGCTTCTCGGGAACCTCCTCCACCTTTCCTTGGAAGGAGCTCAGGACCCCGGCCACAAGGTTGTGGGGACAAGGTGCAGGTCATATCAGATCCAGCTCCTTCCTCTTGGCAAGGTCACCAAACTGGCAGAGCTCATGACTGTGGGTTTGGGACACTCAAAAACTTGGGGTTGAGGCCATGCACATGCAGAACCATTGGAATTTCTTTGAACCCGGCCAACATATTCCCTTTACCTACAGGGGGACCCCAAGCTGGGGGACTGGGGGAAACCAAAAAGCAGAGCCACCTGGATAAAAGTGTAACAGCCCTAGAGCAAGGAGGGGCAGAGCAGAAGTGACGCACGCCATCCCAGAAGGCTGAGCCTTACAGAGGAGAGTGCTGCCTGCCATCCGTGATCTCCAGTGGCTGCAGTATGGCCTGCAGAGAAGAAAGCAGCAAATGAAAACCAACAACAACACCCTGAACTTCTTGGTTTCCACCTATCCTCCAGCCTGAGATCTCCCTACAGGTCCAGGGAGTAGGCTGGCCAGGTTGAAAAGAAATCCAGATTGTTCTGCGTGTGTATGAGAGCCCTCAGGTAGACCTGGCAGATAACCCTGCACACTGCAGAATCAACAAACACCCTGGTTGTCCTTACAGCTTCTCAAGGAGGCTGTTGGACGTTCCATGCTTACCCGGGACTATATAACTGTTAGGCGGTATAGCTGGGCGGCCCTGGAGTATTACTCAAAAATCATACCTGGAAACTGGAAGTTAGATCTAGGTTTCACCGCTTCATTTTTTTTCAACCACATAAAATAATTGTGCCGAGTTCTAGAAAGCCGGGTCGAGGCCCAAGAGGTTACACAAGTCCTACTTTTGAACTTCCCCAAACCTGGCCTGGCATCTTCAGCAGTAGCCAGTGGGACGCTGGAGAAGTCGCATCCACCTACAGTCCCAGGTGCTCCTCCACGAGGCCCCCTTGCGCTTCTCACCCTCAACAGTAGCTGCTGGTGGACGCACAGGTGGAAAGGGACATCTTCCCGGCCCCCAGCTGAGGCTGCCCAGGGCCACTTCGGCAAGTCGCTGCACTTGGCTGCTTGTGAGGCCCAGCATTGCCACAGACCCTCCGCAATTTCTTTTTTCTTCCTTCCTTCCTTTCTTTCTCTCTCTCTTTTTTTGGTACTAGGATTGAACCCAGGGGCATTTTACCTCCAAGCTACACACCTAGTCCTTTTTTTTTAAAGTCTTTATTTTGAAACAGAGTCTCACTAAGTTGCAGAGGTCCTCACTAAATAGCTGAGACTGTCCGCAAACCCGGATCCTCCCATCTCAGCCTCCCAAGTACTGGGATTACAAGCATGTGCCACCACGCCTGGCTCTCTCTGCAATTTCAAGTAGCCAAAACCCTGAATTTTCATGTAAATATTTTTTTAAGGAAAATTTAAAAAACATTAAAAAAGCAAAAATAGAAACTTGACACTCTGGGTCAAGTTTCTACACAGGTTTGTGAGTCAC
>PVLC010047429.1:0-11083 GCA_004027655.1 Graphiurus murinus
TATATATATATACATATATGCACACATAGTATTTTAAATACATTAAACATTCAATAAGACTGCCTTAATATTTCCCTCAACTCCGCTAAATCTTGGGCAGTCTTTCTCTTATCTCTGGCACCCTGACACACCACACTCTTCACCTTTGCTCCTACTCATGTAGATGGCCTAGACACAAAGGTCTCTCCCCTTCCTTTTCCAGAAGCATTTACTTTAGAAAAATTATGACTATAAGTTTCTTCTCTGCTTCTTTGAAATGTAAATATTTTTAAAAGTCTCTTGCCAGTTCTACAAGTTAGGATTGTGTTTTTCTGTAACTCTCCCTTTGAATGTAATTATCAAAGAAAATATGCTGTCACCCTTAGTCACTGTGGAGTGTAGGTGCCTAACTTCACTAGGCACCTTGCTCCAAGTTCTAAAACTATCTCCAGTCATAAAGACATGAGAAATTTTTTTCTTGGATTAGGCTTTTAGACAAACATAAGGCCTTTGATTCAACCTACTCCCACTTGAGCTCCTAAAAACTCATATATCTTTAGTTTCAGTGAAATCGAGGTCAGACTGCATTCTGGTCTTCCTCTCCTACTTTTTTCAATAAAGTCTTCCTGGCTGTATTAGTCAGGGCTCTCTAGAGAAAGAACCCACAGCAAATGAATATTATAAAAGGTGATTTATCAAATTGGCTTACACACTCAGAAGCTGTAGTCCCAAGAGGCTATCTGCTCACCAGAGAACTGAGGGGATCAGCAGCTACCCAGTTCGAGAAGTTGGGGCCGCAGAACAGGAGAGACCATGACGCAGCCCCAGTCCAAGATGGAAAGGCTTGGAAACTCCCTAGAGAATTGGTGAGGACAGTTCATGTGGAAGAGCGAAGTTGGAGCCTGATATCCTCAAGTGAAAACAGCAGCAGCAGCTACACCAGCCCAAGCAAGTTAAAGCTCCTTCAGCCCCTTCCTCCTTCTTCCGCCCTTTCTTCCACTAGGCTTCTCGCCTATTGGCCATTGCTGCCCACCCTCAGTGCGGGACTTCCCCATCCATGTGCTGTTCCACATGCCAATCATCTGATCAACACCCCCAGAGTCTTCCAATTCTAGATGTCTCTCAGTCCACTCAAGTTGACAATCCAGATTAATCACACCACACTGGCATATTTAGCATTGCCCAGTACAAGTTTTTAATTTAAAATTATCCAGTAACTTTTAGTTTTAACTTTTAAACTGTAAAAATGCACTATTAAAAGGTGTGAATAGTAATAGGATGCTCCTCTGTGAAGCTCACTTATAAATTTATGCATAAATATTTTGTGTAGGAGTAGTTAAAATGAAAAATAGGACAAGGGGGATAGTAAGTAGAAAATAGCAAATGCTTCCCAAGAAAAGTTGAAAGTAAATCATACAATAACAAGCTTTAAGCATGCCTAGATTTTATATAAGTAAGTTCATATCTGCAGAGATAATTGTTTAAAAAAAAATTTCACAAAGATGTTGATAAGAGCATTTTTAATGCAATAGTGAAAAACCAGAAATAATTTAAACACTTTAGGTATCCACTATTGGGCACTAAAAAGATACTATTTTCATTTTTATAGATCATGATAGCAGTCCTTAAATGAAGCTTATTTGAATTTTTTAAATGGGTCTATTGTAAAAGGATTATGATCTTGTTTATAGGCCAACAGTGGACCTAAGGGCTAAGATGGAGAATCTGATAAGGGAGAATTTCGTCTTCTCCCTCTAGCAGGTCCCAAAAACTGACCCTGAGGTACAAATTTTTACTACTTGGGATGAATATTGTGATTTTTGCATTATTCTCTAATAACATTTATATGATATGAAAACTAGCCACCTTTGCTTGTAATCATTGGGCATAGCTGGACAGAAATCTCAGGCTATATTAAAATATAATTTATCTAGCTAATTATATAAACAAGCAATGCTGGAGATGACAAAACCAAAATAGAAAACTTATCATTTAATGCAAAATTTTGTTTTGTATTTGATATATTATGTAAAAAATTTAATTTCCAGGTATTTGGGATTTTTGGTTACAATATTCATGTTAGCATTCCACTGTTATAATTAATAGCTGATATAATAAACTATGAGAATAAAAAAGTTTATTTTGGCTTATAGTGTTAGTGATTTCAGTCCATGACCAATTGGCTCCATTGATTTTAGTCCTGTGCTGAGGAAACACATCATGGTAGGAAAACTAGAAAATGGAGTTGCTAAAATAGGTCTTTCAATTTTTGTTTTTAATTCAAATAAACTGTTGAAAAAAAAACTTAATTTTTCCCAAATCATGAGCAAGGATTATCATTAATTTCAAAATCTGTGCAAAATTTCTTATTTTAATACTAGTTATATAGGATTATTTCAGCTATAGCATGATATAGCTGATGATATGTCTTAGATTGAAATGATATTGATGCAAACAATTGTGGGATGTATCTGAATAGTGTTTAACAACACATATATTTTCAGATTGGTGGAGTTAAGGAAAAAGGAAAAGAAAAATTTGAGGGAAAAGTGGCAAGATCCTGGGGCAACATCCTGCTTCTCACATTGCCTTGCCTACTCCAACCCTTTATCCTTTGCGGTCAATGACATTACTAACAATAAGTCTCATGGATTATTCTAGGTTATAGGGCATGATCCTGTGGGCCACTTTGTGATCATTTTCTTATATTGATATTTTATAATAAAAACCATTATGCACTTTTTTTTGTTAACAAAGAATTTGTGTTGTAATCATTTCTTAATATTTCCTTTTCATGAATACTAAATATTAAAAAAGCCATATTAAAAGAGAGCAGCACTCCAAGACTTCTATTTCCTAATGCTACCATTAACTTAGTGTCTAAAGTAATATTTGTTTCGTATCTTGCTGCCTCTTTTTAAAAAATTTTACTAGGTCTTAATTTTTAGAGTGATTTAAAGTTCTTATAACAATTCAACATACAGAGACTCCTCATATAACTTTTGACCCCCTCCACACATGTACAGCTTCTCCCACTATTAACAACCCTTACCAGAGAGAAGTATATTCGTCATATTCAATGAGTCTATATCACTCATCATTATCACCCAAAGTTCATAGTTTACATAAGAGTTCACTGTTGATACTATGCATTCTATTGGTTTTTAGCAAATTTATAATAATATGTGTCTACCATTATAATATTATACAGAATAGTTCCCTAAAAACTTCTCTGTGCTTTGCTTATTCATTCCACCTTCCCACTGATCATTTTTACTTCTTCATAGCTTAGCCTTTCTAAAATACCATATAGTTGGAAAGTGGAAATCATATGGTATTCAGTATTTTCAGATAGTTTTTTTCCATATAGTAATGTGTATTCAAGTTTTATCCATGCCTTTTCAACTCATTAATTTTTAATGCTAAATGGAATGTGCCATTGTTAATTTATTCGTGTACTTACTAAAGGACATCTTGGTTGCATCTACATTTTAGCACTAAATATCTGTGGGCAAATTTTTGTTTAGTTATAGTTTTTAACTATGTTGCGTCAACACCAATAAGTGTTACTGCTATATCATAAAGTGTTTAGTTTGCTAGGTGTGGTGGCACATGCCAGTAATCCCAATACTTGGAAGGCTAAAACAAGAAGATTGCAGCTTCCGAAGTACTGGGATTACCGCAGCTGGTTCAAGATCAACCTCAGTAACATAGTGAGATCTTCAGCAACCTAGGAGACTCTGTTTCAAAACAAAAAATAAAATAGGGCAGGGGGTGTAGCTCAGAGGTGAATGTCCTTGGATATAATCCCCAGTACAAAAAAAAAAAAAAAAGTACATGAGTATATTTAGTTGTGTATGGACTTCTGCCATCAGTGAATGAGAGTTTCTGTTTGTGCACATGCTTTGGCGGCATTTGGTGCTTTAGATAGTTGGCCAATTTAATAGGTAGCTAGTGGTATCTCATTGTTGTTTTAATTTGAAATTCCCTGATTATGTGGGATGCTAATAATCTTTTCTTATGCCTTCATGCCATCTGTATATCTTTTTTGGTGAGAAGTCTCTTCAGGTCTTTAGCCCATTTTAGAACCATTTTGTTATTGTTGATTTCACCTCCTTTCTGTATTATTTTTCCCTGAATCCACTTAAACTCTTCATAAAAATAGCAAAAAATCTTTCATTTTACCAAAATTTCAGAAAATTATCTTCTCGATGCACCAAAATTAAGAGAATGCATATGAACAACCAGAAAAAAATAGAGTACCTATAAATCTTCATAAGTAATGCAACCACTGTATTCATGCAGTTTCAAAGTAAGTACACAAAGTAACATTTCAACTGGTAGGTCATGTTTCAAGTCTTAAATATACATTTGTATTTTTAAAGAATGTAAACACAATTAATGGACTGAAATTAATTTTCTTTTTTATTTCTCTATTTTGTACTAATGGATTGTCTGTTGAGAGACACAATAAAGTAATATAATTGAAAACCATTCATTTTTGCCTATGCCATTGACATTAACTAGATGGTGGGTTAAGGAAAGGAAAGACAAATATCAGTACCATCTAAAAATCCAGGATAATATAGAAAACCAAACCAGCAATGAGCCCAGTTAAAACATGTCATAAAGATCCACTGAATCTCATGATAGATTGGATGGTCAAAAAAACACTTAATAAAAGAAAAAAAATTTGGACCAATTACTAAAGATGTGAAAAAAAAACCATTCAGGTAAAAAAGTTGAACAAATACTATTATAATAAAACTAATAAATAAATAAATAAATACACAAACATTCTGGGAAATTTACTGCCGTGACAATTATACAAACATTCTGGGAAATTTACTGACCTGACAAATGGGGAATGGAAAGAATAAGTTATGCCTGTAATGTAGAGAAACTCTCTCTCTCTCTCTCTCTCTCTCTCTCTCTCTCTCTCTCACACACACACACACACACACACACACACACACACACACACACATTTCTGAAGATGGCAAAGGATAACAGCTTGATTGGACTTTGTAAAACCTATGGGAATTAAAATGAGGCTATGTTTTAACATCTTTAGTATACTGCCTGGTGCTTAGCAAACAAATAAGAAATGGTGATCTATATGATCACATGACAGTAATTATACATGACATTTGAATAAAATTAAAAAAAAGAGATGCCAGTATAATTTGTTCACTTATTGCCTATTATTTTCTTTGAGAACATTAACTAAAAGGACACCATTGTATACTTCTGAAAGTTGTTTTCTGAAGTTATTTTCCTCAGGTGAAAATGACATTTATTTGACATGTTCAGAGCATCTTGAATATATTTCAGACTCCAGCCACCTTTACATTTTTCTTCTCTTTATTTCTCTTTGGGAGGAGATACATTGATCATGTTTCCTTGAACAAATTGGGCCAGGGACACTTTCATTTAGTTCAGAGATTACATTATATTTTAGAATGGAGAAGACCCAGAGGTTTCCTTGCTTGTTATTTTTGGCGTTCATTATATTATGCTTGTCAGTTCTCTCTAAGCACATGTGCACATTGATTAAAACAACAAAATTATTAAAGCAATACATCAAGTGACAATTTCCATATAACAGGAAACCTCAAAAGAACTCTCTTCCCCAAGACAGACAAGTACAAACGTTTAGTATGCATTTTACAGCCTCCTTAGGAGTATTTCAAAACTCTGGGAAATAGTTTCAAATGACCAATGTTGATACACAATATGCTATCTAAGAAATCATTAGCCAATTTGTTTCCTTTCCATTAAGAGTGATGTTTGTATAATTCTGTATAAGCCTCTGCCACTGTTTTTATATTTCTCATTAGCAGAATTATCCTATTATTCCATGACAATACATGTTGATGAATGGTTATATAATTCAGGGCCCATTAAAGTGGAAATAAAGAATCAACTTTATTATTATTTTGTCAAAATGGTAGTTATAAAAATACAGGTATATCTAAATTTTGTTAATTTTATCATTTATATTGTTAATTTTATCATATTTAGACAAATAAAATGAACTTAATTAAAAAATATAGTTTTACATCGACAGTATTTCACAATGTGTATTTCAAAAAATTTTGCATAATATCCTAGGGAAAAAAAGGGAACTTTAAAAAATGCATCAAGCAAGCTGGGCATGGTGGCATACGCTTGTAATTCCAGGATTTGGGAGGCTGTAACAAGAGGTTGCAGCTGGTCATAGTAGTTTAGTGAGGCCTTCCACAACTTAGTGAGACTTTGTTTCAAAATAAAAAATAAAATAGGGCTAGGGGTGTAACTCAGAGGTAGAATTCCCTTGAGTTCAATCCACACAATGTGTGCATGCACATCGGGCTACTTGCTATAGTTTGGACCTTAAATATTCCCCAAAGGACTCTGTGTTAAAAGCTTGGTCATCAGCCTGTGGTGCTTTTGGAAGGTGGTGGAATCTTCAGTAAGTGTGGTGGCATAGTGAAAGGAAGTTAGGTCACTGGGAGGAATGCCTTTGAAGGGGCTATTGGGAGCCTAGCCTCCTCCTTTTTCTCTTTTTACTATCTGGCTGTCGTGGATGAAGAAGCTCCTTCATTGCACGCTCCAGCCATGATGTACTGTACCAAGTGACTATGGACTGAAACTTCTGTACTCTGAGACAAAATAAACCATCCCACCTTTTAGGGCGATTATCTCAGGTATTTTGTCACAGTAATGGAAAGCTGTCTAACATGCTACTAACGTGTCAATAGTAATTGAGATGGAGCTGTGTGGGAGAAATCAAGATCAATTTTGGACATGGAATGAAAGGTGCATTTTCGTGGGAAACTTCTTTCGTAATCATTTCTCAAGGGAAAAACCTTGAGACAAACATCATCTGGAGATATATAAATTTGTTTAGAGTATAATATTTAATGAATTCTCTAGCCCTTATATGATCATATTGAATAATGCACAGGTTGGCATGTAAGGTGAGATGAAAGAAGCAGGATGATGAAGGGTGTGTTGATTACTGAGCATCTATGGACAAGCAGGAGAGTATTCAATACCTAGAGAAGAATTTCAGTACCTCAGCAGATATAACGAAATATATAAAGTGATACTAGTTTATTTGCTTCACATACTCCTGAGTACACAAAAAAGGAACGAATAAACATCAAATAATCTTGACATATAAGCTAAAAGTGATATTAATTTTGATGTAGACTGAGGGTAGCAATCATCACTGTCATAATCACTTGGGACAAGTACTTCCAAAATAAAATTCCTATGCATTCTTTTTGCAATATGCTCCTTTGGTGTTTGCTTAGTTGGGTGCACCTCATCTATCCCAAATTCTCATTTATTTTCAAAATTCAGCACTTACTACTAATTTTTTTTTTGCATCCTCTCTTCCTTAGAATGTAAAGTTACTGATAAAAAGTTTCAGCAAATCATTGTCTCACTAGTGCCTAGAACTGCACTGGGCACAAAGTAGGTGTTAAATATATTTTCTTTTTTAATGACTAGCTAACGATTTTTTGCATCAAATTCTGTTTGTCAATGGAAACACCTGGTCTTCTTAAGGGGTATGTTGATTATAAATCTGCTACAACAATTCATTTCCATAGATAATAAAATTTGTATTTGTAACTGGAAAAGCAAAGCCATATTCTACTAACATTCTCAATGCATAATTCAAAAAAAGATTTTCTACAGTTCCTCTTTATTATTTTCAGAAAGCTTCATACTTATATGTCTTTGTGGCTTGCTTTATCATATTCCCTGGCTCAGGAATGTCTTTCAACTGTTCTTCTACTTACCTATATGCTGTTTCTCATTTAGGTATCAGTGTAAAGGTTACTCCACACTAAAGTCTTCTGAACCACTTTAATCAGAATTACCAGCCTGTTTTTATTTACCTCTTTGTAATATAATAATACTCTACTTGCATGTGTAATTAACTAGGACTTCATTCTGTCTTATATAAAAACTGTTTACATGAATAACTTCTCCCTTAGATGGCAACTTAATTAAGAGCGGAGACAATATTATTTATCTTTATGTTAATAACTGTACCTAGAGTAGTAGCCTGCACTTCTGTCTCCTGCATTAATAAATGTAATGAAGTTAAATAAGATGAATTTGAGTTTTTTAAATTGCAATAAAAATATTTAGAAAAAGATGTTTGTGCAATTGCTTTCACAGTGCATCTTCTGAGTAATAAGAAATTTATAAAAGAATTTTCATTTCTATTATGTGTAAATTTTCTGATTCAGTGGTAGTAGTGGGGTAGAAAACAATCTATTGTGAGAGGGCAGAAATGAAGTATCTTCCTTACAGCATAAATGGGAATAAAATGGGTAAAAAAATCTATCAAGGGTAATTTGATAGTAAGCATCAAAGTTTTTAAAATGGGCATGATGCTTGATTAAGCAGCTGTAATCGATGAAAAAATAGGTAGAAAGATGTGACTAAGAAGCTTACTGTTACGTTTTGGATTTGGGAAGTTCCCCAAAGGTTCCTATTTTAAAGGCTTATTCCCTAGCACAGCATGTTGAGATGGGGCTCTTGGAAAGTGATAGGATCATGAGGAATCTGAACCTGTGCATGTATTAATCAATTGAAGAATTAATAACTTGATGGCATTAGTGAAAGGTGGAAGAAACTATAGGAAGTGGGAGCTAGTTGGAGGAACTTGGCCACTAGGATTGTGCTCTGGAAGGGCATATCTTGTCTCTAGCTCCTTGCCCTCCCCTTTCTCATTCTGCTTCTCAACTTCATGAAGTGAGCAATTTTTCTTTGCCACGCACTCTGTACCATGATGTTCTGCCTCACCCCAGGCCCAGAGCAATGTAGCCAGCCCTACTATGGACTAAAACCTCTGAAAACACTGGGGAAAATAAATCTCTACATCCTTAAGCTGCTTTTCTCAGGTATTACTGTTACAGCAACAAAAAAGATGACTAACACACTCACAATTAAATTTTATATAACAAGCTGGGGATGGTGGCTTGGGAAGCTGAGACAAGAGGATAGCAAGTTCGAGGTCAGCTTCAATAACTTAGTGAGACCATGTTTCAAAATAAAAAATAAAAAGAACTAGGGGTGCGACTTGGAGGTAGAAAGCCCTTGAGTTCAATCCCTAATTAATTTAAAAAAAAAGAAATTATGTAATAGTGAAAACATTTTTGGCAAACTGAATTTCTCCACATAAGAGTTCAGTTATAGACATTTTGCATTGAGCAGGAGCTCTGAAGCTAAACAACCTAATTAAAACCTGAGTTGATCACTTACTAACTCCATGACCTTGGGAAAGTTACTTAAGCTTTGTGTGATTCTTTTCTTTGATTTGAAAATATAGATAAAATAGTGCCCTACTTATAGAGCTCTTATGAAAATCAAATGGAATAATATTGATATGCTAGTGAGAACTATGTCTACTTTATAGTATGCACTAAAACCTTAAGATAAGCTAAATATTCTGTACAAGCCTCAAAGTAAGTTTAACCTAAATGTTAATAGTGGCTATTAGTAAATTGTGGGTTATCAGTGGTTTTGGATCCCTACTCTGTGCTTGTTTATGCAGTCTAATTTTCATATTTATAGGTAGGCATTACCTTATAATAAGTAGAACCAAACTGGTTCTTACTAAAACATGTTAATATTCAATTTCATGAATATTAAATGCTAATGTTAGGAAAGTAAGAAATAATTATATACTTGAATATTTATAGAGAAGAAGAGTCTCCAGAGTCAGACTTCTGGTGAACTGCAGTGACTCTGTAGCATGACTTAAAAGTGGCCATCCCTTCCAGAGGCTACTAATACTTGGCATCCTTTAGATGATCCTTCAATTTGCTTAACTGTGCTGAAAACAGGTAGCTGAGCATAGAGACCATCATGGTGTTAATTCATCACTGGAAATACGAAATAGTCCCTCTAATTCTTCACACATTATTTTCCGTGTGTTTTGACAGAAGAAATGATGATTCTGCCTGGGTTAGACAGAATGTCACAATAACGCTCAGGAGGGTGACTATATTTTTTGACATTTCTACAATTTGGGGGGTATTGCTTCCATTTTGTTATTTATTTTTCTATATATGTCTAAGAGAAATATGGCCACTGGATCATTGAGTGTGTGGATTCTTGATCTAAGCCTTTTAGCACAAAATTGTGGTATCCTGAGGTCTCATAATTTCTCAGAGAGCTTTCACCTTCTCTAGCTCTGTAACTTTATGGGTAATAGCCAGTGTTTAATGAAAATGTTTTTCAACTAGCTTCTACCAGCTTTTGAGATTCTGATTGATTTCTTCACTATTTTTTTTCTCTCCTGCTTCTTTACCTTACACATATTAACACATTTCAAAAAGGGTAGTTTTTGGTAATACAATTTTAGTTGGCAATGTCAAAGCACAAATAGTACCAGAAAAGTTAAACAGAAGGAAAACTTTGTTCAAGTCTCTTGGAATAGAAGGGAGAGAACAGAACTGCCTCTGAATTTAACTCTGCTTAGCAAGGATAGGGGACTTTTTAAACACTGGCTTGAATTTGCTAATTGGCTTTACCCAAAGGAAATTAAACTGCATCTTGTCTTCATGATAGGAATAATTTTACAAAGTGCACTGAAGTTAGGCTCCTACCCTCCCATAGAGACTGAGGGATGGGCTCTATATTCCTCTATGATTGTATTACAAAGGGCTCCCAGGTTTTTGAGAATGACATTTCTAAGTTGTAAAATTAATAGGCTTTAAAAAAAGATTTACATCTCAAAGAACAAAGAAGCAATTTACAATGAGTTTTCTAAAGAAAATACTCTAATAAAAGGGAGGTCAGGGGACTAAGGTCAGAATGAAGCCTGTTTAAATTTCACCAAACTGAGAGAGGCATTAAGATTGTCTTTGTCAGCATGTAATAATATGCAATCTAGTATTTTATGCTACATCATGTGAATAAGAAGAATTTCAAAATGTATTGTTATTTATTGATTATATTACTTTTTACCTAAATATTCATACACATTGTTATATAGCCATGAGTATATCTCATATTTCTTTATAGTTAAGCATGCCAGACAAGGCACTGGTAGAAGATCAAACTCCTTAGAAGGGATAACTCCTCCTAAGGGTTA
>PVLC010047430.1:0-11090 GCA_004027655.1 Graphiurus murinus
CGGCGACCAGGAGCGAATTTCCATACATCGTACCGACAAAAATTCCGACTTCTGCCATGACTATCTCCCTGAAGTGACCTGTATCTCTTCATCCTGACCGCAGTCGTCGGCAAACTCAACCCTTTCATTTAACGGGAGAAGGCCGCGCCAGCCAAACTGCGACAGCGCGCGCATCCAGACGTCGTCAAGGCCAGCGCGAATAACCAGCGGTTCACCGGTAAAAGGATGCGTTAACGATAGCTGGCTGGCATGAAGCATTAGCCGATCGCAGCCAAAGTGTTCGGCCGCGCTGCGATTCTGCCGCAGATCGCCGTGTTTACTGTCGCCGATAATCGGATGGCGAAGATGGGCAAGATGACGGCGCAGCTGGTGCTTACGTCCGGTTTTCGGTTCCAGCTCCACCAGGCTATAGCGGGTGGTAGGATAACGTCCGGTCGCCACCGGCATTTCTATCGTCGCCAGGCCGCGATAATGGGTGACCGCCGGCTGCGGATCTTTATTTTCGCGGGCGAACTTATCGGCAATTTTATCCAGCTCCTCAACCAGAGGATAATCAAGCTCCGCTTCTTCGCTCAACCAGCCGCGGGCTATCGCATGATAGCGTTTCTGCATTTGATGCTGCTCGAACTGCTGCGACAACAGTCTTCCCGCTTCGCTCGACAGTCCCATTAGCAGCACGCCGGAAGTCGGCCTGTCGAGGCGGTGAGCGGTGAACACGTGCTGGCCTATCTGGTCGCGCACGGTCTGCATCACCACCACTTTTTCATCACGATCCAGCCAGCTACGATGCACCAGCCAGCCCGAAGGCTTGTTCACCGCTACCAGCCACGGGTCCTGATATAAAATCTCCAGCATCAGGCGTCGCCGCCGGCAAACAGCGCATCCAGCAGAAGCAGCTCGGTAAGCACCCGCTCGCGCACGGGATGAGCATTATCCAGGGCCATCTCATAGTAGGGGGCAACGGCGAAATTTTGCGGCAGCGGCATGCCGCTTTCCAGAAGCTGATGCATGCGCGGTATTAATACCCACTGCAGCCATTCAAGCGGCTCCATGGTGTCGAGGCAAAACGGCTGTTCGCTGGCAAACGCGCGGCTGTCGGGAGCGCTATCCTGCCAGTGTTCCGTTTCGCGCAGCAGCGCTTCAATGGCGAGCAGGCGCTCGCGCACGCGATGGTCAAGAGTCATGGGAAACCTCGATGAGTTGAAAACCGGCGCAGAATAGCAAATTCAGAAGAGAAATAAAAAAAGGGAGCACTGTATAAACAGTGCTCCCGGTTCGTTTTGCAGCAATCCAGCTACATTGGTGCTCCCTGCTCGTCCTTGAAAACTTTTCCTGAGGTCTCCTGACCATGTTCATCCGTAAACTGTTGCATCCTGCTTTCACACCACCCCGATGTGAAATAACTCATCCGTAAGTCTATCCCGATCTTCCTGATCCACCGGGCATCCTGACCGGCTCTCTTTCTCCTTCCTGGAGGTGTCCTTTACGCAATCCTGCGCTATCCTGTGCTTCATCCTGAAGCCTGTCCTTGCGACGCCGTCCTGGCGGGTCCTCTCGAAGCGTCATCATCCTGATGTTCACTTCATTTATCGACTCCCTGTCGACGTGTATAGAATCCCTGATTCCGCCCCGTCTTACAACCCTTGTTAAGACAATATCTTAAGATTTATCGTCTTCATGATGAATCATAAAACCATTAACCATTTGAAATTAATGTATTTTATTGAAATAGTATTTGCAGGGGATCGCCTCAAATGATGACGATCTCTTACAGGTCTTGTAAGAGATCTCTCACAAAAGCTCAGGAACTTTAGATTACAGAACGGGCTTAAGGGAATTAAGGAAACTCGCAAGCGAGGGAGAAAGGGTCGTACGTTTACGGGTCCCGAGCGTTTCTTTGATCACTTCGCCGCTCATATTACAGACCGAAATGACGTCCAGTTCGCTGTCCAGCGTGGCGATAAACAGCGTGGGCGACAGCTTCAAACGCTTTTGCACCAGCAGATGGCCAATCAGATTTTCCTGCACCCGCTGGAAGTCGTCCGGACTCCAGGTTTGCAGCAGCGTCATGCTCTCATCGGCAAAACGCGCCTGCATATCGCCGGCAAACTGAGTGGTATAATAAGCATGAAGCGGTTGTTGTACCACAATCTCCAGCGCCCGTTCAACCGCGTTAATGTTTTGTTCTAAAGAAAACGGCTGCGGCTGCCAGAAAACGCCATCATCATCCGTGGCGCTGATGCACGGCGACGGAATGCCGTAAAGCTCTTCGCTACGCGGCAGGCTGGAGCGCTGCTGCTGCCACGCCTCACAATAACGTTGGGTAAATGCTTGTAGCGCTTCTGCGGTTTGCTGATCCACCGGTTTCTCTCTTCACGTTAGACAGGATACACTTGGCATATAGTGTAACCGCTTTAACTATGGTGAAACATGTCTTCTTACGATAACCATCAGGCGCTCGCCGGCCTGACGCTCGGCAAATCAACCGATTACCGCGATACTTACGACGCCAGCCTGCTTCAGGGCGTACCGCGCAGCCTGAACCGCGATCCGCTGGGCCTGCACGCCGATAGCCTGCCGTTTCACGGCGCCGATATCTGGACGCTGTATGAACTCTCCTGGCTGAATGCGAAAGGCCTGCCGCAGGTTGCCGTGGGTCACGTTGAGCTCAGCGACACGACCGTGAATCTGGTGGAATCAAAAAGCTTTAAGCTCTATCTCAATAGCTTTAACCAGACGCGTTTTGCCGACTGGCAGGAGGTCGAGGCGACGCTGGCGCGCGATCTCAGCGCCTGTGCGCAAGGGGAAGTCAAGGTGTCGCTGTATCGCCTCGATGAACTCGAAGGCCAGCCGGTGGCGCATCTGCACGGCACCTGTATTGACGATCAGGATATTGAAATTGATAACTATCAGTTCAGCGCTGATTACCTGCAGGATGCCGCTGGCGGTAAAGTGGTTGAAGAGACGCTGGTCAGCCATTTACTGAAATCCAACTGCCTGATTACCCACCAGCCCGACTGGGGTTCGGTACAGATCCGCTATCGCGGGGCAAAAATCGATCGCGAAAAGCTGCTGCGCTATCTGGTTTCGTTCCGCCATCACAACGAATTCCACGAACAGTGCGTAGAGCGCATCTTCACCGATATTCAGCGTTTCTGCCAGCCGGAAGCCCTTTCCGTTTATGCGCGCTATACGCGACGCGGCGGCCTGGACATCAACCCGTGGCGCAGCAACACCGATTTTGTTCCGGCCATCGGCCGCCTCGCTCGCCAATAGTAAACATTTTCACAATTTGCGTGCGTTAACCCGCGCGCAAGGTTGTGAAAACGCCATCAGCAGGGCTATTGTAATCACAGGAAGACGATAATCGTCCTGTAAGGAGTTCACTTGATTACACATGTTAGCCCGCTTGGTTCAATGGATATGCTGTCGCAGCTGGAAGTGGATATGCTTAAACGCACCGCCAGCAGTGACCTGTATCAACTCTTTCGCAACTGCTCGCTTGCTGTGCTCAACTCGGGGAGCCTGACCGATAACAGCAAGGAGCTCCTGTCTCGTTTTGAAAACTTCGATATTAACGTGCTGCGTCGCGAACGCGGAGTGAAGCTGGAACTGATTAACCCGCCGGAAGATGCTTTCGTTGACGGGCGTATTATCCGTTCCCTGCAGGCCAACCTGTTTGCCGTACTGCGCGATATCCTGTTTGTCTATGGCCAGATCCATAACACCGTCCGCTTCCCGAATCTCGATCTTGAAAGCTCGGTGCATATCACCAACCTGGTGTTCTCTATTTTGCGCAACGCCCGCGCCCTGCACGTCGGCGAAGCGCCAAATATGATTGTCTGCTGGGGCGGCCACTCGATTAACGAAAACGAATATCTCTACGCTCGCCGCGTCGGCACTCAGCTGGGCCTGCGTGAGCTGAATATCTGTACCGGCTGCGGGCCGGGCGCCATGGAAGCGCCGATGAAAGGCGCAGCCGTCGGCCACGCGCAGCAGCGCTACAGAGACAGCCGCTTTATCGGCATGACCGAGCCGTCCATTATCGCCGCCGAGCCGCCTAACCCGCTGGTCAACGAGCTGATCATCATGCCGGATATCGAGAAACGTCTGGAAGCCTTCGTGCGCATCGCTCACGGCATTATCATCTTCCCGGGCGGCGTAGGTACAGCGGAAGAGCTGCTCTATCTGCTGGGCATTTTGATGCATCCGTCGAACAAGTCGCAGGTTCTGCCGCTGATTCTTACCGGGCCAAAAGAGAGCGCCGATTATTTCCGCGTGCTGGATGAGTTTATCGTCCATACGCTGGGCGAATCCGCCCGTCGCCACTATCGCATTATCGTTGACGACGCCGCTGAAGTAGCCCGCCAGATGAAAAAAGCAATGCCGATGGTGAAAGAGAATCGTCGCGAGACCGGCGATGCTTACAGCTTCAACTGGTTGATGCGCATTGCTCCGGATCTGCAGATGCCGTTCAATCCTACCCATGAGAATATGGCCAATCTCAAACTCTATCCGGACCAGCCGGTAGAAGTGCTGGCAGCGGATCTCCGCCGCGCCTTCTCCGGTATCGTCGCTGGTAACGTCAAAGAGGTGGGCATCCAGGCTATCGAGAAATTCGGTCCGTATAAAATTCACGGCGACCCGGCAATGATGCGCCGCATGGACGATCTGCTGCAGGGCTTCGTCGCTCAGCATCGTATGAAGCTGCCGGGCGGCACCGCCTATATCCCCTGCTACGAAATCTGTTCCTGAGTTCTCTTCTGTTCTTCTCCCGGGCAGCGGTTCGCGCTCTGCCCGGGCAACGCTTCCTCGCCAGGCCACAGTACTGCTGCCTCGCTCATCACTCAGCGCGTATTATTTCCAAATGATTCATTTACTTTGTGAATTTTCCAGATGCATTTTTACAAAGCCAATCGTTTGCGTTTCCAAATACAGCAATAAATATCACCAGGAAAAACGCCTTTTAACGTAAAAATGTCGATAACATCGCATTTTTACAGTAAAAACCTCGTTATTACGTCACACCACTATTATCTCATATGCTGAAAATGATAGCCTCCGCGCCACAATTCTCTGGCTGATCACCAGAAACAGGCTGTTGGACTAAAAATACGCACATTAAAAGTGGATTATTGCATTTGGGATCGCGATCACTGATGCATTCACCATATAAATGTATCTTCCCGCACCAATTGTTACGGAGAAAATGCCTAAAAAACCGTACACAAACGAATTTCATATTATTTAGTCGTTTTTTTTCATTAGATTTTGTTGCTTCCTCCAGGAGATACAGATGGAAACCACTCAAACCAGCACCATCGTTACGGATGCTACCCGTAGCGGTTGGCGTAAGACGGACACCATGTGGATGCTGGGCCTGTACGGCACGGCTATCGGCGCGGGCGTACTGTTCCTGCCGATCAACGCCGGCGTCGGCGGTATGATCCCGCTGATCATCATGGCGATTCTGGCCTTTCCGATGACCTTCTTCGCCCACCGCGGAATGACCCGTTTCGTGCTGTCCGGTAAGAACCCGGGCGAAGACATCACCGAAGTCGTCGAGGAGCACTTCGGCGTCGGCGCAGGTAAACTGATTACCCTGCTTTACTTTTTCGCCATCTACCCGATTCTGCTGGTGTACAGCGTGGCGATCACCAATACCGTCGAAAGCTTTATGGCGCACCAGTTGCACATAACGCCGCCGCCGCGCGCCATTCTTTCCCTGATTCTGATTGTCGGCATGATGACTATCGTGCGCTTCGGCGAGCAGATGATCGTCAAAGCGATGAGCGTGCTGGTATTCCCGTTCGTGGTCGCGCTGATGATTCTGGCTCTGTACCTGATCCCGCAGTGGAACGGCGCGGCGCTGGAAACCCTCTCCCTGAGTAGCGCTACCGCAACCGGCAACGGCCTGTGGATGACCCTGTGGCTGGCAATACCGGTGATGGTATTCTCTTTTAACCACTCGCCGATCATCTCCTCCTTCGCCGTTGCTAAACGCGAAGAGTACGGCGAAGGCGCTGAGAAAAAATGCTCCAGCATTCTGGCCCGCGCGCACATTATGATGGTGCTGACCGTTATGTTCTTCGTCTTCAGCTGCGTACTGAGCCTCTCCCCGGCGGATCTGGCGGCGGCAAAAGAGCAGAACATCTCGATTCTGTCTTACCTGGCGAACCACTTTAACGCGCCAATCATCGCCTGGATGGCGCCGATCATCGCGATGATCGCCATCACTAAATCCTTCCTCGGCCACTATCTGGGCGCTCGCGAAGGCTTTAACGGCATGGTGATTAAATCCCTGCGCGGTAAAGGCAAGTCCATCGAAATCAATAAACTGAACAAAATCACTGCCCTGTTCATGCTGGTCACCACCTGGATTGTG
Organism: Graphiurus murinus; assembly: GCA_004027655.1. Taxonomy (NCBI): domain Eukaryota; kingdom Metazoa; phylum Chordata; class Mammalia; order Rodentia; family Gliridae; genus Graphiurus; species Graphiurus murinus. The sequence goes on from PVLC010047430.1 coordinate 6,386, forward strand.
GCAACGCTGAACCCAAGCATCCTCGGGATGATCGAAACCCTGGGCGGCCCGATCATTGCGATGATTCTGTTCCTGATGCCGATGTACGCCATTCAGAAAGTCCCGGCTATGCGCAAATACAGCGGCCACGTCAGCAACGTTTTCGTGGTGATTATGGGCCTGATTGCTATCTCCGCGATTTTCTACTCTCTGTTTAGCTAATATCCCCGCGCCGCCTGACGGCGGCGCTCCCCGACAGCACTGGATGCATCATGATCAGCGTATTCGATATTTTTAAAATCGGCATTGGCCCTTCCAGCTCCCACACCGTTGGACCGATGAAAGCGGGCAAACAATTCACGGACGATCTTATTGAGCGCGGGCTGCTCTCCGAGGTGACCAAAGTCATCGTCGATGTCTACGGCTCCCTTTCCCTGACCGGTAAAGGCCACCATACCGACATCGCGATTATTATGGGACTGGCGGGCAACCTGCCGGATACCGTCGACATTGACGCTATCCCCAGTTTTATCCAGGACGTCAACACCCATGGCCGCCTGATGCTGGCAAACGGCCAGCAGGAAGTGGCGTTCCCGGTCGATCAGTGCATGAATTTCCATGCCGACAATCTGTCGCTGCATGAGAACGGCATGCGAATTACCGCCCTCGCCGGCGACCAGGTTCTCTACAGCCAGACGTACTACTCCATCGGCGGCGGGTTTATCGTCGACGAAGCGCATTTCGGCGTCACCCGCGAAGCGCCGGTCGCCGTACCTTTTCCGTATAAAAACGCCGCCGACCTCCAGCGCCACTGCCGTGAAAGCGGGCTGTCGCTTTCCGGTCTGATGATGCAAAACGAGCTGGCGCTGCACAGTAAAGAAGCGCTGGAACAGCACTTTGCCGCCGTCTGGGAAGTGATGAGCAGCGGCATTGAGCGCGGCATCACCACCGAGGGCGTTCTGCCGGGCAAGCTGCGGGTTCCCCGCCGCGCCGCTGCGCTGCGCCGGATGCTGGTAAGCCAGGACAACACCAGCAGCGACCCGATGGCGGTCGTTGACTGGATTAATATGTTCGCCCTGGCGGTTAACGAAGAGAACGCCGCCGGCGGACGCGTCGTGACCGCACCAACCAACGGCGCCTGCGGCATCGTGCCCGCGGTACTGGCCTACTACGACAAATTTATCCGCAAAGTGAACGCCAACTCGCTGGCGCGCTATATGCTGGTCGCCAGCGCCATTGGCTCACTTTATAAGATGAACGCCTCGATTTCCGGCGCTGAAGTGGGCTGCCAGGGCGAAGTCGGCGTTGCCTGTTCAATGGCTGCAGCCGGACTGGCGGAACTGCTGGGCGGCAGCCCGGGCCAGGTGTGCATCGCCGCCGAAATCGGTATGGAGCACAACCTCGGTCTGACCTGCGACCCGGTCGCCGGTCAGGTGCAGGTGCCGTGCATCGAGCGTAACGCTATCGCTGCGGTTAAAGCGGTCAACGCCGCGCGCATGGCGCTGCGCCGCACCAGCGAGCCGCGGGTGTGCCTCGATAAAGTCATCGAGACCATGTACGAAACGGGCAAAGATATGAACGCCAAATATCGTGAAACCTCACGCGGCGGCCTGGCCATGAAGATTGTCGCCTGCGATTAACGCCCCCTCCCGGTATGCTGCGGCATGCCGGGTTTCCTTCCCCTGCTCTCCCCCTTCATTTATGTTATATAAATGATAATTTAGTTATTTATTAGTTATAAAGACGATTTGTTACCTTACGGTAAACCGCTCAAGGAGAACAAATCATGCTCAGACTGTCTCGTCCGGCGCTGCTGCTCATGCTGGCTGGCGTATCCGCTTCCGCGCTGGCGAAAACGCCGGAAACCGTCAATATCGGCTATCAGAAAGCCAATATCTTCGCGCTGCTGAAATATCGCGGCACCCTCGATGAAACGTTTAAAAAGCAGGGCATCGCCGTGCGCTGGATTGAATTCCCCGCCGGGCCGCAAATGCTGGAAGGGCTAAACGTAGGCAGCATCGACCTCGCCGCAACCGGCGATGCGCCGCCGGCCTTTGCCCAGGCGGCGAAGGCAGATCTGGTCTACTTAGCCCACTCGCCGGCGAATCCAAAAACCGAGGCCATCGTAGTGGCGGAAAACTCGGCGATTAAGAGCGTGGCTGACCTTAAGGGCAAGCGCGTGGGGCTCAACAAAGGCTCCGACGTAAACTACCTGCTGGTAGCTGCGCTGGAGAAAGCCGGATTAAGCTATAAAGATATCACTCCGGTCTATTTGCCGCCTGCCGACGCCCGCGCCGCCTTCCAGCGCGGCGCGATTGACGCATGGGTTATCTGGGATCCGTTCCTCGCCGAGGTGGAAACAAACGCCAAAGCCCGACAGATCCGCAATGCCGAAGGGCTGGTACCGCACTATACCTTCTACCTGGCCAGCCGCAAATTTGCCGACGCTTATCCTGAAACCGCGAAGCAGGTGGTCGATGAACTGGGTAAACTGAGCGAATGGGCCAACAGCCATCAGGACGATGCCGCCGGGATCCTCTCGGCCTCTACCGGGCTGGATAAGGCTATCTGGCTGAAGACGCTGGCGCGCCTGCCCTATGGCGCCGAGCGGATGACGCCTGCGGTCTATAACGAGCAGCAGGCGCTGGCGGACACTTTCACCCGCATCGGTCTGCTACCGGTGAAGGTAGACGTCCGCAGCGCGACCTGGTCACTGGATAAGCAGTAAGCTTTCCCTTCCCGGGTCCGGCGCCAGCGCCTTACCCGGGCTATCGATCCGCAGACATCGGTGGACCCGTAGCCCGGACAGGCGCGTCAAGCGCCGCCTCCGGGAAAAACCTACCGCCCCACAGTTCAGTCCCCCGCCCTTCGGGGAGAGGGCGACCAGCAAAATTAACTCACCTTCTCTTCGCTCCCGACCGCCACCCGCGCGCCGTGGCGATAGCCTGCACCCGGATGCGGCGCAGCCAGCCGCGGGCCGGCGCCGAACAGCTTCTCGCGCAGGGTTCCTTCGCGATACTCCTGCTTAAACACGCCGCGCTTTTGCAGCTCCGGGACCAGTAAATCCACCACGTCGCGGAAGGTTTCGTGGGTCACCGCATAGGCGAGATTAAACCCATCGACGTCGGTCTCTTCGACCCAGGACTGCAGCTCATCGGCGACCGTCTGTGGACTGCCGACCACCAGCGGCCCGAAGCCGCCAATTCCCGCCCAGTCCGCCAGCTTCTGCACGGTCCACTGGCTGTTCGGATCGGCAGTGGAAAACGCCTCCACCATCGACTGAATCGCATTGGTATGCAGATACTCCAGCACCTGGTCCGGCTGATACTGGCCAAGGTCGATACCGGTCCAGCCGGAGAGCAGCGCCAGCGCCCCTTCGTAGCTGACGTACGGTTTATACTCCTGCCATTTAGCCTGGGCTTCACGGTCGGTTTCGCCGACGATGACCGTCTGCATATTGAAGATCAGGATACTGCGCGGATCGCGCCCGGCTTCCTCGGCGCGACGGCGAATATCCGCCACCGTCTTTTTCAGCAGTACCTTCGACGGCGCGCCGACAAATACGCACTCCGCGTGGCCGGCGGCGAACTGCTTGCCGCGGCTGGAGGCGCCCGCCTGATAGAGCACCGGCGTACGCTGCGGCGACGGCTCACAAAGGTGGATCCCCGGTACCGAGAAGAAGTTCCCCTGATGGTTGATCGGATGAATTTTTCGCGGATCGCTGAAGATCCTGCGCTCCCTGTCGCGCAGCACCGCGCCGTCTTCCCAGCTGCCTTCCAGCAGTTTATAGACCACCTCCAGGTATTCATCGGCGTAGTCGTAGCGGGCGTCATGGTCGGTCTGCGCTTTTTGCCCAATGTTCCGCGCCCCGCTCTCCAGATAGGAAGTCACGATATTCCAGCCCACCCGCCCCTTCGTCAGATGGTCGAGGGTCGAAAGACGGCGGGCGAACGGATAGGGATGCTCAAAGGAGAGCGAAGCGGTCAGGCCGAATCCCAGATGCTCCGTCACCAGCGCCATCGGCGTAATCAGCGCCAGCGGATCGTTGACCGGCACCTGCGCCGCCTGGCGGATCGCCGCATCGCCGTTGCCGTTCAGCACATCATAGACGCCCAGCACATCGGCGATAAACAGCCCGTCAAACTTTCCGCGCTCCAGCAGACGCGCCAGGTCGACCCAATATTCGAGGTCTTTATATTGCCAGGAGCGGTCGCGCGGATGGGCCCACAGCCCCGGCGACTGATGGCCGACGCAGTTCATATCAAAAGCGTTCAGACGAATTTCACGTTGTGATGACATAGCGCTTCTCCACGGCGCGCCCCGCTGTCGGGCCGCGCGCATAATCAGTTAAGGGAATCAGGGGATAAAAGGCGTTCAGAACGCCGGACATCGGACGGATTGTTTGACGCCCAGAGTCTGCAGCGCTTCGGCGGCCACGTCAGCGGCATGGTCAGCCACCTGCGGTAGCCCCATCAGCTCTCCGAAGCGGGCCCGCGCGGCAGGGCCGGAAACCAGTAGTTTGGGATTAGCTCGCCCTTCCCGGCCAATGGCCCGCGAGCGAAGATCGACGTCCAGGCCGAGGCCGAACGCGTCGGCGCGAATCAGCCCATCCTGGCTTAGCTGGCGCAGCAGCGGCTGGCTATCGGTCAGCGCCCCGTGCGCCGGGCCGGTGGTTAAAATAACGTGGTCAGCGCTCACCCGCTGTACTTCACCGTACCGGAGCGCC
>PVLC010047431.1:0-11088 GCA_004027655.1 Graphiurus murinus
ATTAGATATTGAATTGTGGCTTGTCTACCTCCAAGCTACACCCCTAGCCCTTTTAAAATTTTTTGTTTTGAAATGGTCTTGCTAAATTTTTGAGAGCCTCACTAAATTGCTGAGGCTGGTCTTGAACTTCTGATCCTCTTGTCTCAGCCTCCCAAGTACTGGGATTGCAGGCATGCATCATCACACCTGGTGTGCATCAGCACACCCAGCTTGCTGTTTTTGTTGTTGTTTTTTGTGGTGCTGAGTGGGGTTCTACCTCTGAGTTATACCCCCAGTTCTATTTTATTTTCTTTATTTTGAAACAGTCTCACTAAGTTGCTGAGGCTAGCCACAAACCTGTGATCCTCCTGTCAGCCTCCCAAGTACTGGGATTACAAGCATATACCAGCATGCCTGTCTTGCTATAGTCTTTAAGGAAAGAGGTGTAGCACTTTTTTTTTTTTTTTTGCAGTACTGGGAGTTGAACTCAGGGGCATTCTACCTCCGAGCTACACCCCCAGCCCTATTTTTTATTCTTTATTTTGAAACCGAGTCTCACTAAGTTGCGGAGTGTCTCACTAGGTAGCTGAGGCTGGCCGCGAACCCGGATCCTCTGGTCTCAGCCTCCCGAATGCTGGGATTACAAGCGTGTGCCACCACGCCAGGCTAAGTGTAGCACTTTTTAAAGTCGATTAATTTGTTATTTTGTTTCACAGTTGAATGCAATTAGTAGTTTGAAGTCTAGTAAGCAATTCTTTGACGCTAAAGATATTTGTTACTTTCAGAACAGATAAAATACTTCCACTTTATTTACAATGGTATCAGGTTTATGAGACTTGTACTTGTGATTATCAGCACTTCATTTTTCTTTTTCTTTTTTTTTTTTGCAGTATTGGGGATTGAACTCAGGGGCATTCTACCTCCGACCTATACCCCCAGCCCTATTTTTTATTCTTTATTTTGAAACAGGGTCTCACTCAGTTGTGGAGTCTCAGTTGTGGAGTGCCTCACTAGGTAGCTGAGGCTGGCCGCGAACCGGGATCCTCTAGTCTCAGCCTCCCAAATGCTAGGATTACAAGCGTGCACCACCACGCCCGGCTTAGCACTTAATTTTTCTGTATTCACTCTTGTCCATACAATGAGTAAAAAACCATAATTAATGGTTATCAAGCTTTTGAAGCTGTAATGTCATTTCATCAAATGAAATCTTACCTTGAATCTCAATATTTGAAAAAGATGAAGTGGTTGAATTCTGCTCTATTGGTTCACATTAAAGAAAATTGGCGCCGGGCGTGGTGGCGCACACTTGTAATCCCAGCATTCGGGAGGCTGAGACCGGAGGATCCGGGTTCGCGGCCAGCCTCAGCTATCTAGTGAGGCACTCCGCAACTTAGTGAGACTCGGTTTCAAAATAAAAAATAAAAAAAAATAGGGCTGGGGGTATAGCTCGGAGGTAGAATGCCCCTGAGTTCAATCCCCAGTACCGCAAAAAAATAAAAAAAGAAAATTGGCCATAAAATTATTAAGTATAGTAAATTAAGTGGCAGTGCAGCCAACATGGTGGTGCATCCTTCTATCCATGCGCACAGTAAGACCAAAAACAATGCAAAGTATTTTCCATCAGCTGACGTCAAAGACCACACTGGATAAAAGAGAAGCCATTTGAGAGTGATACTGCATAATACATGAATGTATAGAACTGCCCTTCCTAAGAAAAGACTGCAAGGAAAAAGCAGAGAAATTAACTCTTCTGTTTATAGTGTTAGAGTTATAGATGAAATTTTTTCTTCTAATTTTTTGTCATAGTTGGTACAACAAATAAAAATAGGAAGAGGAAAAGCTGGCCAGCTTTGTGGTAACCACTGCCCAGGTAACAAAGAATGTAGCTCCTTGAGGCAGGCTGGCCCTCGTTGATCTCACCAGCAGCACACGGCCAGGGGAGACCAACACAGGCCAGGCTGGGTGGGTTCCTTCCCATGTAGTCCAATAATTTCTTTTCTCTTGGTAGAGAAGTAATAACCTATTTTAATCAATAGAGAGAGAGGAAATGTTAAGAATATTGGCTTATATGTTCTTAGTGGTGTATCAGAATCAGAAAGTAGGATATAATGCTTTTCTTTAGATTACTAACATTTACTATCAATAATTCTAATTCTCAGCACTGAGAAGAGCTACTTAGAGCTAGTGAAAATTTGTATGTGGCAAGAGGTGAGAGAAATGGAGCAGAAGAAACAAATACATGTTTGTTTCTCCAGACATTTATTTTCCTTGGAAGTAGACTAGTAAAACTGATAAGCCAGGTGTGGTGGAGCATGCCTCTAATCCCAGCACTTGAGAGGCTGAGACAGGATGGTCCCAGGTTCCTCGGCAACTCAGCAAGATCTTGTTTCAAAGTAAAAAATAAACCAGGGCTGGGGGTGTAGTTCAGAAGAAGAGTGTCCCTGGGTTCAATCCCCAGTAACAAGCCAGGCATGGTGGAGCACTCCTGTAATCCCAGTACTTGGGAGGTTTAGACCAGAGGATCACAGGTTTGCAGCCAGCCTCAGCAATTTAGGGAGGCTCTCCACAATAGTGAGAACCTGTTTCAAAATAAAATAGGGCTGCTCTGAGCTACACTTCGTCCCTTTTTAATTTTTATTATGAAACAGGGCCTCACTCAGTCACTGAGGTTGACTTCAAACCTGTAATCCTCCTGTCTCAGCCTCCCTAGGATTACAGGTATGCACAGCTGCACTGGGCTTATTTTTTACTTCTTAACTTTATGGCTCTTTGTGTGTGTGTGTGTGTGTGTGTGTGTGTGTGTGTGTGTCACTGGGAATTGAACCCAGGGGCATTCTACCTCTTAGATATACCCCCAGCCCTATTTTATTTATATTTTGAAACAGTCTTGCTAGATTGATGAGAGTCTTACTACTTGCTGAGGCTGTGCTGGAACCTGCGATCCTCCTGTCTCAGCCTCCTAAGTACTAGCATTACAGGCATGCACCACCATGCCCAGTTTACATGGCTTTTTTGAGAAATATCTCTTAAAAGAAGAAGCGGCCAGGCGTGGTGGCACATGTTTGTAATCCCAGTACTTGGGTGACTGACACCGGAGGATCCGGGTTCGAGGCCAGCCTCAGCTACTTAGTGAGGCCCTCTGCAACTTAGTGAGACCCTGTTTCAAAATAAAGAATAAAAAATAGGACTGGAGGTGTAGCTCGGAGATAGAATGTCCCTGGGTTCAATCCCCAGTACAGCAAAAAAAAAGAAGAAGAAGAAGAAGAAGAAGAAGAAGAAGAAGAAGAAGAAGAAGAAGAAGAAGAAGAAGAAGGAGAAACAGCCAGGCATAGTGGCACACGCTTGTAATCCCCAGTATTTGGGAGACCGGAGGATCCAGGTTCACGGCCAGCCTCAGCTACTTAGTGAGGCTATCCGCAACTTAGTGAGACCGTGCTTCAAAAATAAAGAATAAAAATAGAACCGAGGTTGTAACTCAGAGGTAGAATGCTCCTAGGTTCAAGCCACAGTACCGCAAAAAAAAAAAAAAAAGAATTGAAGTTTAATGATTTCTTCATTTCTTGTCAGTTATTTTTCATTTTATATTCAAGTAAAATTACATTTAATTAATGTTAGAAAAATAAAATAGGGCTGGAGGAAGCCGGATGTGGTGGCGCACTCTTGTAATCCCAGTACTTGGGAGGCTGAGACTAGAGGATTGAAGTGGTTCAAAGCTAGCCTCATCTACTTAGTAAGGCCCTTCACAACTAAGTGAGACCCTGTTTCAAAGTAAAGAGTAAAAAATAGGACTGGGGATGTAGCTCAGAGGTAGACTGGCCCTGGGTTCAATCCCCAGTACTGCAAAAAAAAAAAAAATAGGGATAGAGGTGTAGCTTGTAGGCAGAATGCCACTGGTTCAATCCCCAGGCCCATGCACACACAAAAAGACTGGTAAGTCTTATAGAGAATGCTGTTTGAGATTGAATCAGCTGTATCTTTGAGGTAAAAAGGTCTTGATTAGCTGGGCGTGGTGGTGCATACTTGTAATCCCAATACTTGGGAGACTGAGACCAGAGGATCCGGGTTTGCGCCAGCCTTAGCTACTTAGTGAGGCCCTCTGCAACTTAGTGAGACCCTGTTTCAAAATAAAGAGTAAGCCGGGCGTGGTGGCGCACGCTTGTAATCCCAGCTTTCGGGAGGCTGAGACCGGAGGATCTGGGTTCGCGGCCAGCCTCAGCTACCTAGTGAGGCACTCTGCAACTTAGTGAGACTCGGTTTCAAAATAAAGAATAAAAAATGGGGCTGGGGGTGTAGCTCGGAGGTAGAATGCCCCTGAGTTCAATCCCCAGTACCGCAAAAAAAAAAAAAAAAAAAAAAAAAAAGATTCTTTTTAGTTAATTATCTTAGATTATATATCTGTCATTAAGGAATGTGTTCTAATGTAATATACTGATGTACAGTTATATTTTACATGTTTCTTTGCAGGGTGAATTTGTAAATGAATATGTTGGTGAATTAATTGATGAAGAAGAATGTAGACTGCGAATCAAGCGAGCCCACGAGAACAGTGTAACTAATTTTTATATGTTAACTGTTACAAAGGTAAAATTGCTTTTTTTTTTTTTTTTTTGGTAAGAGAAAGGGATTTTCTGATCTTGTTTTATGATTTAGGCTGAACTATTTCTTTTAATTTGATATTTTTCCAAGAAAATTATGGAGCCGGGCGTGGTGGCGCACGCTTGTAATCCCAGCATTTGGGAGGCTGAGACCGGAGGATCCAGGTTCCCGGCCAGCCTCAGCTACCTAGTGAGGCACTCCGCAACTTAGTGAGACTTGGTTTCAAAATAAAGAATAAAAAATAGGGCTGGGGGTGTAGCTCGGAGGTAGAATGCCTCTGAGTTCAATCCCCAGTACTGCCAAAAAAAAAAAAAAAAAATAGTGTAGTATTGATAATGAGTGTTGGCATATGGAAAATAACACTAAAAGTACTAGTTTAATAAAGCATGTAAAGCCAGGCATGATGGTGCACACCTGTAAACCCAGTTCTTGGGAGGCTGAGACAAGGAGGATCGCAGATTTGAGGCCAGATTCAGTAATTTAGCAAGGTCCCTCAGTAGCTTATAGGGTTGGGGATTAGAGGTAGAATGCCTCTAGGTTTAACCTCCAGTACCAAAAAACAACAATAACAATAATAATGATAATAATGATGATGATTATGATAGCCAGGCGTGGTGATGCAGCTTGTAATCTCAGTACTTTGGAGGCTGAGACAAGAGGAAAGCAGGTTCAAGGACAGCCTCAACAAGTAGTCAGACTTTCATCAACCTAGAGAGACCATGTTTCAAAGTAAAAATAAAATCCCCAGTAAAACACACACACACATACACACACACACACACATACACACACACACACACACACAAATAATAATAATAATAATAATAATAATACATGTGAGAACTACATTACATCTATTAACTCATTTAATTTTTTCATTAGTCTATGTTACAGGGTATCTAAAATTAAGAATAACAACCGGGCATGGTGGCACACACTTGTAATTCCAGTACTTGGGAGGTTGAGACAAGAAGATTATAGGTTTGTGGCCAGCCTCAGCTACTTAATGAGGCCCTCTGCAACTTAGTGAGACCCTGTTTCAAAATAAAGAATTAAAAATAGGACTAGGGTGTGGCTTTGAGGTAGAATGCCCTTGGGTTCAATCCCTAGTACCTCAAAAAAAAATTTTTTTTTTAAAGAATATCTTTGGAACCGGGTATGGTAGCACATGCTTGTAATCTCAGTACTTGAGAGGCTGAGACAGGAACATTGCAGGTTTGTGGCCTGCCTCAGCCTCCCACTTAGTGAGGCCCTCTGCAACTTAGTGTTTCAAAATAAAGAATAAGAAATAGGGCTTGGGGGTGTAGCTCGAAGGTAGAATGCTCCTGGGTTCAATCCCAGTTCCTCAAAAAAACCCATATATATACATACATACACACACACACACACCCACACACACACACACATATAATCTTTGGGCTGGAGATATAGTTCAGTGGGAGGGTACATTCTGAGTATGTATGAGGCCCTGGGTTTGATCCCTCCCACCCACCCCCAATATATATATACAGACACATACATACTTATATGTACTTATTTATACATACATACATACATATGCATACATATAATTAAAAATGAGAGAAAGCCAGGTGTGGTGGTACACACTTGTAATCCCAGTACTTGGGAGGCTGAGACAGGAGGATCTCAGGTTCTTCACCAGCCTCAGCTACTTAGTGAGGACCTCCAAAACTTAGTGAGACCCTGTATCAAAATAAAGAATAAAAGCCAAGTGTGGTGGTACTCGCTTGTGATCCCAGTACTTGGGAGGCTGAGACAGGAGAATCACAGGCTTGAGGACAGCCTCAACAAGTAGTGAGACTCTTATCAACCTAGTGAGACCCTGTTTCCAAGTAAGAAATAAAATCGGGCTGTGGGTGTAGCTTGAAGGTAGAATGCCTCTGGGTTCAATCCCCAGTACCACCAAAAAAAGAAAGAAAAAATAAAATAGGGGGTTGAGGGTGTAGCTTAGAATGCCCTGGATTCTGGCCTGGTGTGGTGATGGACGCTTGTAATCCCACTACTTGGGAGGCTGGGAGTACAGGAGGATTGCAGATTCGAAGCCGGCCTCAATAACTTAGTGAGACCCTGTTTCCAAATAAAAAATAAAATAGGTCTAGGGGTAAAAGATCCCTTGGGTTCCATCCCCAGTACTACAAAAAATAAAATAAAATGGCCCTGGGTTCAATCCCAGTGCTACACAGACACACACACACACACACACACACACACACACACACACACAAAGGTGAGAGAAAGAGATCATTTAAGTATTTTAACTTACAGGCGTGGTGGCACATATCTGTAATCCCAAAACTTAGGATGCTGAGACAGGAAGATCACACGTACAAGGATAGCCTTAGCAAGAGTCAGCGAGACTCTTAGCAACCTAGCAAGACCCTGTTTCAGAACAAAAAAATTTAAAAAGTGATGTAACTCAGAAATCGAATGCCCTAGCCGGGCGTGGTGGCGCACGCTTGTAATCCCAGCATTAAGGAGGCTGAGACTGGAGGATCTGGGTTCATTCGGGAGGCTGAGACCGGAGGATCTGGGTTCGAGGCCAGCCTCAGCTACCTAGTAAGGCACTCCGCAACTTAGTGAGACTCGGTTTCAAAATAAAGAATAAAAAAAAATAGGGCTGGAGGTGTAGCTCGGAGGTAGAATGCCCCTGAGTTCAATCCCGAGTACTGCAAAAAAAAGAAAAAAGAAAAAAGAAAAAAAAAAGAAATAGAATGCCCTTAGATTCAATTGCCAATACCACAAAAACAAACAAACAAAGACTAAAGTATTTTAACTGATGTGCTATTGTTTAAAAGTTTTACAACTTTCACAAAACTGTTTCATGAAGCCAGGTATGCTGGCATACACGTGTAATTCCCAGTACTTGTGATGCTGAGACAGGAGGATCATAGGTTTGAGGCTAGCCTCAGCAACTTAGTGAAATCCTGTTTCAAAATAAGCAATAAAATGGGGCTGGGGATCTAGCTGAGAGGTAGAACACCCCTGGGTTCAATCCCTAGTACCAAAAGAAAAAAGGTTTCATAAATAGAAACACTTAAAATGCTGTTTTGCCAGCCGTGGTGGCGCATGCTTGTAATCCCAGTACTTGGAAGGCTGAGATAGGAGGATCGCAGGTTTGAGGCCAGCCTCAGCTACTTCGTGAAGCCCTCCACAACTTAGTGAGACCCTGTTTCAAAATAAAATAGGGCTGGGGTGTAGCTCAGAGGCAGAATGCCCCTGGGTTCAGTCCCCAGTACCACAAAAAAAAAAAAAAAATACTGCTTTTTATGATGCTGGAGTTTGTCTCCTTGAGTCCTCTCCTCAGTGCCAGCTGGCCTCTCTAGCCAGCTGGATAAAACTTGTCAGGCCTCAAATTCTGGGGCCTAACTGTTCAACTTTTTACTATTTTTATTTGTTTTGTTTTGTTTTTTCTTTTTTGTAGTACTGGGGATTGAACCCAAGAGTATTCTACCTATGAACTACACCCCAGACCTATTTTTTATTCTTTATTTTGAAATGGGGTTTCAGTAAGTTGCAGAGGACCTGCAGTTCTCTTATCTCAGCCTCCCAAGTGCTGGGATTACAGGCGTGCGCCACCCGCCCAGCTCTTTTTACTGAACATTAGTATAAGTGAAAAAAAAAAAAGAAAGAAAATAGGCGATTACCAGAAAGTGCATCTCATATAGCCTGTCTTCCTTCAGGGGAGGCCTCGGCTTCCCTCTTGTCCTTTGTGGCTTAAACTTAACTACCCTACCCGGGCGTGGTGGCGCACGCTTGTAATCCCAGCATTCGGGAGGCTGAGACCGGAGGATCTGGGTTCGCGGCCAGCCTCAGCTACCTAGTAAGGCACTCCGCAACTTAGTGAGACTCGGTTTCAAAATAAAGAATAAAAAATAGGGCTGGGGGTATAGCTCGGAGGTAGAGTTCAATCCCCAGTACCAAAAAAAAAAAAAAAATTAACTACCCTATGCTAATTTTGCTTCCTGCTTTGTTTGGGCAAGAAGAGCTGACAGCAAAACACTGGAGTGGTTATCTGAATGTGGAGTCTAATAAAAAAGACCTAACGGTATGGCCTCTTAGTCTTCTAAGTAATGTTATTCTGTGGTCTGCTTTTTTCTAGAAGCAAACTTGAAATTAAATTCTGCTTTATCTTAATTACTTTGACTTGAAGGTCATCAAATAAAATAGAAAACTTAGTAGACTACACAGTGAGTGTCACGTTTTAAGAGTTGTCAAACACCAGCCAGGAACAAAATGCTGCTGCCGTGCAGCCCTGGACTGAGCTGGATGTTCTAAATGGCTTACACTTTGTTTTATGTCAAAGGCACCTTTCTTTTCTTTCCAAAGGACCGTATAATTGATGCTGGCCAAAAAGGAAATTATTCTCGTTTTATGAACCACAGTTGTAATCCAAACTGTGAAACACAGAAATGGACAGTGAATGGAGATGTTCGAGTTGGACTTTTTGCTCTTTGTGATATTCCTGCAGGTAAAAAGTAACGGACCCTTCCCCAGAAGAAGTCTGTTCTTAGAGGTCAGGACATTATTCTTTAAAGCTTAAGCCAGGCGTGGTGGCACACACTTGCAATCCCAAAACTTGGGAGCTGAGACTGGAGAATCATAGGTTGGTGGCCAGCCTCAGCTACTTATGCCCTCTGCAACTTGGTGAGACCTTGTTTCAAAATAAATAATAAAAAAATAGGGCTGAGAGTATAGCTTGGAAGTAGAATGCCCCTGGATTTAATCCCCAGTACTGCAAAAAAAAAGCTTGAAACCCCAGGATTTATTAAAATAACATGACATGTTGTATTTGGAATTGTTATCTGCCAATGAGAGGTAAAAGTCTACTTTCTGAAGAGAACTTAGCAAGAATGTTTATGTAAGAGAAAACGCAACCAGATTCTGTGTGTCCCTGATCTTGGCATATTACTTCTTCAAATCACTGCTGTCTATATAATATAGCCAGTTGTCTTAGCTGTTACTTTTCTTTTAAAACATTAAAAGAAAAATTAATTAAAATTATAATTTATCTAATTATTAAAATTAATTAGATAAACTGGATGTGGTGGCGTATGCTTGTAATCCCAATACTTGGGAGGCTGAGATAGGAGGATTGCAGGTTCGAGGCCAGCCTCAGCTACTTAGTGAGGCCCTCTGCAACTTAGTGAGACCCTGTTTCAAAATAAAGAATTAAGCCGGGCGTGGTGGTGCACGCTTATAATCCCAGTACTTGGGAGGCTGAGACTGGAGGATCTGGGTTCGCAGCCAGCCTCGGCTACCTAGTGAGGTCCTCTGCATCTTAGTGAGACCCTGTTTCAAAATAAAGAATAAAAAATAGGGCTGGGGAGCTGGGCGTGGTGGCGCAGGCTTGTAATCCCAGCATTTGAGAGGCTGAGACTGGAGGATCCGGGTTCGTGGCCAGCCTCAGCTACCTAGTGAGGCATTCCGCAACCTAGCAAGACCTGGTTTCAAAATAAAGAATAAAAAATAGGGCTGGGGGTATAGCTCGAAGGTAGAACGCCCCTGAGTTCCATCCCCAGTACTACAAAAAAAAAAATAGGACTGGGGGTGGAGCTTGGAGGTAAAATGCCCCTGGTTCAATCCCCAGTACTGAAAAAAAAGAAAGAAAGAAAGAAAAATGGGTGAGAATAGCAACTCTGTAGCTAAAACAGACTTAATCTGTTTTTAGAACTGTGTGGATTGGTCCAGACCAGCTAGAAGGAAGTTTAGGAGACCCTAGTTTGAATACCTGGGTGTTTGGTGTGTATAGTAAACCTCAGGATTTTTTTACTTTTTTTTTGTGTGTGATACTAGGGATTGAACCCAGGGGCATTCTACCCCTGAGCTACACCCTCAGCCTTATTTTATTCTTTTATGTTGAAACAGAGTCTCAGCTGGGCATGGTGGCCCATGCTTGTAATCCCAGTACTTGGGAGGGTGAGACTGAAGGATCCAGGTTCCTGGCCAGCCTCAACTACCTAGTGAGGCACTCCACAACTTAGTGAGACCCTGTTTCAAAATAAAGAATAAAAAATAGGACTGGGGATGTAGCTCAGAGGTAGAATGCCCCTGGATTCAATCCCCAGTACTGCAAAAAAAATAAATAAATAAAATAATAATAATAATAATAATAAAAAAATAAGGCGGGGGGTGTGTGGCTTGGATGTAGAATGCCCCTGGGTCCATCCCCAGTATCATAAAAAAATAAAAAGTGCTGGGAGGCTAGGAGTGTAGCTCTGAGGTAGAATGCCCCTGGGTTCAACCCTTAGTGCCAACAACAACAAAAAAAAGATGGCTACATTAGAAGAATTTTTTTTTTTTATCATCATCTATTGCAGATTCTTAGTCCCTGTTACATTGTTTTCACCTATTTTTTTTTTTTTTTTTTTTTTTTTGCGGTACTGGGGATTGAACTCAGGGGCATTCTACCTCTGAGCTACACCCCCAGTTCTGTTTTTTATTCTTTATTTTGAAACAGGGTCTCACTAAGCAGCTAAGGCTGGCCAAGCACCT
>PVLC010047432.1:0-11090 GCA_004027655.1 Graphiurus murinus
TGTTTTGTTTTTTTTTTTTTTTTTTTTTTTTGTGGTACTGGGGATTGAACTCAGGGGCATTCTACCTCCAAGCTACACCTCCAGCCCTATTTTTTATTCTTTATTTTGAAACCAAGTCTCACTGAGTTGCGGAGTGCCTCACTAGGTAGCTGAGGCTGGCCGCGAACCCAGATCCTCTGGTCTCAGCCTCCCGAATGCTGGGATTACAAGCGTGCGCCACCACATCTGGCATGGGTCCTCTTTTTGATGGATGCTAACCCTTTGATTAGATTCCTCTCATGTTTCATACTGACACAGTTGCAGCTGAAGGATAGGTGGGTAGGATATGCACTGACTTCTATTGAAATATGTGTAGGAGTTTCAGATTCATGCTACTACTTACAGCTGTGGCAGAGATGAAGCATGAGATTTAAGAATTTTATTGCTTACCATGTTTCTTTTGACCTAGTTAGATTCATGGTAAGCAGTGCGTTGCTATTTTAGGATGTTGTAATAGCTCCATAGCACATTATAATTTCTAATTTTGAACTGGGTGTGGTGGCGCACGCTTGTAATCTCAGCATTTGGGAGGCTCTCGGCCAGCCTCAGCTACCTATTGAGGCCCTCCGCAACTGAGGAGACACTGTTTCAAAATAAAGAATAAAAAATAGGACTGGGGGTATAGCTCGGAGGTAGAATGCCCCTGAGTTCAATTCCCAGTACCGGAAAAAAAAATTTCTAATTTTGTTTTTACATATTTACTCCTCACAGTAAACCTGTTAAGTGAGATGATGTGATTATTACCATATTACAGTGAAGAAATCTGACTTGGAGGTTGTATTGCACTGTGGTTAAGAATGTACATTCTTAGCCAGGCATGGTGGACACGCTTGTAATTTCAGCATTTGGGAGGCTGAGACCGGAGGATCCGGATTCGTGTCCAGCCTCAGCTACCTAGTGAGGCCCTCTACAACTTAGTGAGACCCTGTTTCAAAATAAAGAATGAAAAATAGGGCTGGGGGTGAAGCTCGGAGGTAGAATGCCCATGAGTTTAATCCCCAGTGCTGCAAAAAAAAAAAAAAAAAAGAATGTACATTCTTAACATTTTTATATGAATTATATATTCTTACCTCAATCGGACCACACTCTTGTTTCTGCTGATTACTAGCTAAGTGACTTTGCGCAACTTAATCTCTAAACTTTGGTTTCTAATCTGTAAAGTGGGCGACCTTGTAGGATTGTTGGGCTGTTTAAATGAGGTTATGAGTAGAATATACTTAGAATGGTGTTGGAGGTATACAATAGGCACTCAGTAAATATTAGGCATTGTTATGATTTCCAGAGGTTATTACAAATTTTATTTATTTAACTCAACAAAAATTGAAAGCCTCTTCTATGTCTTAGTCACTCTGTTAAGTGGGCATCAGGAACACAATGGTAAAGAAGAGAGGGACTGTTACAATTTAGTGGTAGAAATGGTGAATGAGTCAAGAATGTCATGGAGTGGCAAGGACTTTCAGGAAAGTGAAACAGGGTAGCGCTTGAGAAGGTTGTTGTTAATTGGGAAGTTATGTGACAATTGTCATTTGATCTGAGACCCCAGTAACCTGGGGGAATAGCCTCCTCAGAAGGAAACAGAAACCCAGGGTCAGGATCCTGGGCGACACATTTGATCAGTCCATCAATAGAAAGATGTGCGGTGTGGAAAGGTAGAGGGCTGGGTGATGGAGGACTTGCAGGCCAGAGTGTGAGCTTGCGTTTTTTCTCAGTTTTGAGCACGTGGGTGATATGTGTCCTATTTTGGGCAGACCTAGGCCAGGCACTGTGAAGGAAACAAAGGTAGAGAAGACTTGTCTCTCTTGCTGTAACTTAGAGTCTTCTGTGTCATATAACTTGTGCATGGGCAGACGCGTGGTTAGAATACTGCACAGTGTTCCTGCTCTGTGTACTCCTGATCTGACAGTGCATGGTATTTATCATGCATCTTGGCAACAGTCATCTCTGACACGACTATGGTTCTTGTTATCTGTGGATGTTATCTGTTTGCTCTAACATCTTAAAGAGGCACAGAGGGTGGAGAAGAAGTGGGGGAAAGGAAAGAGGCCATTTCTGAACACTGGCTAAAAATAGGGATTAGGTAGTACCAGGGAAGGAAAAAAAATGAAAAAGAAGTAAGATCCTTTTGTGCACGAAGAGGGGCTCTCTGAAAAGTGTGGCTAGGTGGGCACGGCCTTGTCTGCCTGATTCACCAAGCTGTGTCCAAGGGCAAGCTGATGCTGCGTCCTTTGCTCTGAGGCTTTAGGCTCTTAGCATTGCTCATCTTCTCTGAGGTCAAAGGGCAGTGAGATCCTGGAGTTTCCTTCTCAAAACAGGGTTCTGGGTACTTTTTCTTTCCTCTCTCCTTCCTTCCTTTCTAAGTACTGAGGATACTAGGGACACTCTACCTCTGAGCTACACCCCCAGCCCATTTTACTTATTTAATTTTTTGGAAGGGGTACCAGAGGTGTTCTACTTCTGAGCTATAGACCCCCAACTCTATTGCTCTGCCTATCATCTATCTATTTTGTGGTACTGGAGATTGAACACAGGGTCATTCTGCCTTTGAACTACACCCCCAGCCCTATTTAATTTTTTGTTCTTTTGTTTTCGTGGTACTGGGGATTGAACCCAGGGATATTCTACCTCTGAGCTACATCCCCAGCCCTATTTTATTTTACTTCGAAACAGGATCTCACTAAGTTGCTAAGGCTAGCCTGGAACCTGCAATCCTCCTGTCTCAGACTCCCACATACTGGGATTATAAGCATGTGCCTGGCTTATTTTTTAGTTGGAAACAGGGTCTTACTAATTTTTTTAGCATATCAAATACATTTAATAAAGTAGGAATTCCATTGCAATATCAAGAATTCAAAGCAGAAATACTCACATTACATATAATGTACTGTTACATGTAGTGAGATTATTTTTCGAGCTGAAAATTTAAACCACACATTATATTAAGTTTAGCAACAAACAACCATGTAGACTTGCTGCACCATCCATCAGTTAAAAAAAAATTAAAATAGGAAACAGGCTTGGGCCATTCCTTTCACTGAGAGGCAGTTTCATTTCCTATCCTAAAACAAACCATCTCTACTAGTGGATTTCTGCATAAGAGTGCTGAATAAAACACACATCACTGTGCTTGCCTGGCTAAGGGCAGTCAAGCTTAGCCCCTCTAGTGGAGGGGGTCTCACTAATTTGCTGAGGGCCTTGCTGAATTGCTGAGGCTTGCTATAAACCTGTGATCCCCCTGTCTCAGCCTCCCATGACTAGGATTACAGGCATGAGCCACTGAACCTGGCTAAGGTTCTAACTTTTTAGAAGTTTGTTTCTTGGATCATTCTATCAGGTTAGCTATTATAATCAATCAGTTAACAGTATAATAATATGCTTAATTATTATAGTAGCAAACACTTATTGAATACTTACTAAGAGCCAGTTCCAAGCTCTTTTACCACCATTATTCTACTACTGTCCTTCCCACTTTACCCAATGAAGAAAATTAGGCTCAAAGAGGTTAATTGCTCTGTTGGAGGTCCCATAGCTGATCAGTCAGTGATGCTACGGTTCAGACCCATGATGAACTTTACACTAGAGACTGTATTACTTGGGTCTTTGCAATCACAATCATTTAATAGTTACTTATTGGCTATTTAGTGGTCTGATAAGAAGGGAAGATGGTACTCTTCCAACTGGAGAAGAAGGCCTAGTCAATCAAGTCACACTGGTTGGTTTTAAAGAAGAAATATAATAGCCTCACATGGTGGCACATACTTGTAATCCTAGTACTTGGGAGGCTGAGACAGGAGGATTGCAGTTTCATGGCCAGCCTCAGTTACTCAGTGAGGCCCTCCACAAACTTAGTGAGACCCTGTTTCAAAATAAATTAAAAATAGGGCTGGAGGTGTAGCTCAGAGGTAGAATGCCCCTGGTTCAATCCCCAGTACCACCACCAAAAAAAAGAAGAAGAAATATAGAAGTTAATTGTGTGGCATCATCCTGTAAGCCTTTTTGTTCTTTCTATTCTAAAGAGTTCTGCCAGTCTACCACTTGAAGTGAATGCATTAAGGAAGGCTATTTATTGAGCAGACAACTGATACCTCTGTTTTTCTTCAAAAGAGTTGTGAAGTGTGTTGTCCCTTTTAGAAAGGGGGCAGATTGTGATTATTACCTCATTAGTGTTTTTGTTTTTTCTTCGGGTACTGGGGATTGAACCTAGGGGCATTCTACCTCCGAGCTACACCCCTGTCCCATCCTTTATACTTTATTTTGAAACAGGAAACAGGGTCTCACTAAGTTTTAGAGAGCCTCACTAAGTAGCTGAGGCTGGCTACAAACCCAGATCCTCCGGTCTCAGCCTCCCAAGTACTGGGATTACAGGTGTGCGCCACCATGTCCAGCTTAGTGTTGTGTGTGTGTGTTTTCACAAACAGTATAATAATGAAAAATGTGTAAATCAGGAAAAATCCTTGCCCTAGCAAATTTTTATTTTTCATATGCACATCCAGTTCTTGTGCATAGAGTATCTACTAATATTTTAGTTTGAATTGTTGTTTTACAGGTTTTAGAATTAAGCAGGGAGTCTCTCCAGTGTAAAGGAAGAGATTGGAATATGGAAAGATTATGAGGCATTAATAATTGATTGGGTGATGCCTACCAGGCAGCTCACGTCAGTTTTGGAGCTGGCCTTGGAAGGAGCAGCTGTGTGTTTGGACCTTGGAAAGTTCATCTTTCCAGACGGTCTGTCAGGCTTCCAAGAAAGCCGGAGGGGGAAATGGAAAAACACAGTGATGTGGAACCCAAGTGAAACTTAACAGGCTGGTTGAGTTCAGTGTGAGAGAGGAGGAAAAACAATCACCACCTGGTATGGCACTTTAATCGAGGTTGAAGCTTTAGTGAGTGGGCAGTGCCTTAGAGTTTCTCAGAATTGCCAATATTTTGTTTTCAGTGGCTTCATGTTTAATAATTGGCTATCAAACAGGTTTTATTAGAGTGAAAGAACAAAGTAGTTAAATACTCTTTCAGTGATAAGGCTGTTAATCTGTATTTAAATTCAGTTTAACTCAAGGTGGTTTTTAAGTTTCAAATTTGTGTAACTGTAGACTAGCCCTATGACATTGAGAGGCTTCCAAGATGTAACTCCAAACACACCCTCAGGGTGGAATCCTGTTCTCAGAATTGTATCCGCTGTCCAAATTGCCTTTTTTTTTTTTTTGGCCTCTGGATGTAACAAGAGATAATTTGAGTGAAAGGCAATAGGACAAAATAAAAATTCTGCTAAACCTGTGTGGAGAGGTTCTGAGACAACTAATCGAGGCAATTGTTTCCTTTAAAAAGTGGGTCAAATTCAAAGTTGTCTTTTTTTTTTAATTTTTATTTTTTTTACTTTGGCACATTGTATTCGATCTGATTGAGGTTATCTTACACCATAAAACTTAGGGAAAATAGTTTATATAACTAGAATTCCAAAACCAAATTTTGTATTACATTTAAGCATCATACTTCTTTAAGGTTATTGGAATGTTTGAGGTACAGTCATTATATTGGAATATGTAGTTGACTGTACTTCTTCACATGCTTCAAGCCACCCCCCTTCCCTTATCTCATTGGGAATGTGAGCCACCGTTAGCAGTGTAGCATGGATACAAGCCAGGAATGTGTTCTACATGAAATGCCACCACAGTGTTGCATAGTGAGACTTCCGGGAGAGAAGACCTTCCTGTTAAACTCATATAAGTCTTTCTTCTCTATGAGGGAACTTGTTTATGTGGCCTCTGGAAGACAGTTGAGACAGTCTTCAGTGAACTTCTCTGACATGTTGCCATTTCCTTTGAATCTGCATACAAAAATGCTTAGAGGCATCTTTCCCCGAGCATTTCTGCCTTTTCTTTGTGGCTGCAATTGAGTGGCTACTGATGTTCTCTCAGCACCGGACATCCTGTGTGCTTGCCTAGAGCTGTCTTGTGGTCTGCTAGGTATTAAATCTGCCCTCGGGGAGGCTGCCTCCTTACCAGGGAGAAAAATCTTTCACTTCTGCTGCTGCTGTTTGCTAGGGACCTCTGCCTGTATTTTGGGGTGACTCTGCCCCACCCCTGGCTTTAGACCTGGCTTCCACTTACCTACATCTGAGCTGTCACCTGCCCATCTTTGCTTTGATTGAATTTTTTATGATAATTGAATAGACTTTTCCCACCAGGATTATGCTGTTAGTACATAGGCAGCAGTGGAAAGTGGTTGACAGGATTCAGATTGTGCCTGTCTTTGACTGGCGGTGTTTACTAGCTATGCTATTCTGATCAAGTTACTTAATCTCTGCCTTGGTTTTCATTATCAATATCCATAGGATTGTTATGAGAATTAAATGAATTTATATTTGTAGACCACCAAACAGTGCCTGAATTGTGGTGAACATTATGTAAGTATAAAGTAAGCCAACTACTCTTTTCTAGTAATAAAAGTAACACACTAACATTGTAGACTATTTGGAGAATCCAGAAAATTTGTATTACTTAGAGTTGGAATGAATACATAAATGGGGTAGTGAGGATGCAGGAATGTGTTTCGTGTTGGAAGGTGTGTGATGTTAGTCAAGACTAGAATCTGGCCTTTGAACCCCAACCTGATTGTCTTTTATTGATCAGGATGATTTGCTTGCTTTTCTAATTTCTAGATCTTTTCTCTGCTATTGATAAATCAATATCGATATATTTGGTGAGCGAATCTTCAGAGAACTGGCCTTGAGCCAGCTCTCCTACCAGCTAGCTCTGTGGCCTTTTGAAGAATTATTTACTCTTTGCATATCTCAGCTTTTCAACAAGTGAAATGGAGTTAGTGCTCCCTGTCTTGCAGGGTTGTTGCAAGGGTTTTATGACACATTTATATATGCACAGTGCTTGGCTGTGTGCCTGTCCCTTTGGGGTACTCTTTGGATGTACTTTTTCTTTGGTTTATTTCTAGCTCATCTGACAGCTTGGAGTTCATATATAAGAAGATCGCAAAGCCGGGCATGGTGTCACACGCTTGTAATCCCAGCATTCGGGAGGCTGAGACCGGAGGATCTGGGTTCGTGGCCAGCCTCAGCTACCTAGTGAGGCACTCCGCAACTTAGTGAGACCTGGTTTCAAAATAAAGAATAAAAAATAGGGCTGGGGGTATAGCTCGGAGGTAAAATGCCCCCGAGTTCCATCCCCAGTACCGCAAAAAAAAAAAAAAAAAAGGAAGATCGCAGCCGGGCGTGGTGGCGCATGCTTGTAATCCCAGCATTCGGGAGGCTGAGACCGGAGGATCTGGGTTCGAGGCCAGCCTCAGCTATCTAGTGAGGCACTCCGCAACTTAGTGAGACTTGGTTTCAAAATAAAGAATTAAAAAAAAAAAATGGGGCTGGGGGTATAGCTCGGAGGTAGAATGCCCCTGAGTTCAATCCCCAGTATCGGGGGGAAAAAAATAAAAAGATTGCTAGTTCCCTGGAGAGTCAGAGACAAGAGGGGGGGGGGGACCAGGACCATCTAGGACAGTTACATAACTTCCTTCAAATCCTCCAAAAACTGCGTCTATATGTAAACAAAGTGAGCATGCTGATTCTACCTTATACCAAGTCTAGAAGATTTACAGTGGCCATCAGGCTCATATACTTTTGACCTTCTGAGATGCTTTTTCCTCTTCATCCCGCACCATTTTTACTGTGAAATAGAATTTATCTACAGAAAAGTACAAAAAACCATGCATGTATAGTTTGAAGAATAATTATGAACACTCTGGCTATGAAAAAGTACATTGCTAGTCTAGCCTACTTCTAAAGTACTCCCATATCTCATGTCTGTGAAGATGTCTTAGTAGGTGCTAATGTATGCTGTGGATGCTTACATACTCTATGTCCACATATTTAAAGTTTTTAATCAAGGTATGTTTGTGTGTGTGTGTGTGTGTGTGTGTGTGTGTGTGTGTGTGTGTTTGTGTGTGTTTTACTGGGAATTGAGCTCAGGGGGCATTCTACCTCTTAACTACATCCAAAGTTGTCTTTTATTTTTTTATTTTGAACAGGGTCTCACTGGGTTACTGAGAGTCTTGCTACATTGCTGAGGCTCTCTTTGAACCTTTGATCCTCCTGTCTTAGCCTCCCAAGTACTAGAATTAGAGGCTAAAATATACTTTTTACCTTCCTAACTTAACGAAATTAGAAAACATGTAAAGTTATGTTACTAAATATGGAAAACTAGTAAAATGTCAAAAGATGATGTAATTCAGTTAATGTATTTTAGTATTCTTTTGATAGATTTGTGGTTTGCATGTATAGTACAGTAAAATAAAGACATGATGTAATTATCCTATAAAGTTAAATTTTGCCTTTATTTCAGCAAAATTGCCTTTACTATATAATAGACATTTTGGTGTCTTAGTAACAGGATTTAGTTATAGTAATGATCTAAGAACTTAAAAAGTGTAGTCAGCATAAGCAAGTGGAATTTACATTAACATCCTCAAAGTAGAATACTCAGGTATAACTATGACAAAATATGTGAGATACATCTGAGAAAAATATATATACGCTATATAGTGTATCATTCCAATCATATGGCATTCTGGAAAAGGTGAAACTTTAGAGACAATAAAAATCAGTATCTGTCAGGGAGTGGGGAAGTGGGAGATGAATAGAGCACAGAGGATTTTTTGGGCAGTGAAACTACTTTGATACTAGAATGGTGGGCACATGTCATTATATATTTATCCAAATCCATAGAATGTACAACATCAAGAGTAGGCCTTAATATAAACTACATACTTTGGGTGATTATGATGTGTCAATGTAGGTTCATCAGTTGTAACAAATATACCTCTCTGTTGGGGGTGTTGACACTGGGGAGGCAGTACAGGCACTAGGGAAGAAGGTATATGGGAAATCTTTGCTCTTTCTCTCAATTTTGCTGTGAACCAAAATGTGCTGTAAAAAAGTACAGTTACTTTTTTTTTTTTTTTGGTGGTGGTACCAGGGGTTGAACTCAGGGGCATTCTACCTCCAAGCTATACCCCCAGCCCTATTTTTTTTATTCTTTATTTTGAAATGGAGTCTTACTAAGTTGCGGAGGGCCTCTCTGTGTAGCTGAGTCTGGCTATGAACTTGTGATCCTCCTGTCTCAGCCTCCCAAGTACTTAGATTATAAGCATGTGCCCCATGGCCAGCCAATTACAATCTTTTTTTTTTTGTTTTAATAAAGTAATTGTATTTCAGCACACTATTTATATGATTTTCACTAAAGATGTTAAAGCAAATGTAAAAATAAAACATATGCTGTATGATTCCATTTATATGAAAGTCTAGGAAATACAATCTAATCTCTAGAATCAGCAGTTGCCTTGGGAGGGGCAGGAGGAGGAGTTACAGTGAGGCACGAGAAGTCTTTTGAGGTGAGATGTATTCATTATCTTGATGGTGGCAATGTTTACAGGTGCTTACATGCATTAGAGCTTCTCATTGAACAAATTGGTGCAGCTTATTGCATAATAATTGTGTCTATAAAGCCATAAAAATAAAAATTTTCAAAATATTTTATTCTGAATATGAAAAATTGAGGTAAAAGCAAGCCAAGACAATTCAATGGGGATAGAAGAATCTTTTCAATAAATGGTGCCAGGACAGCTGGATGGCCACATGAAGAAGAGTAAAGTTAGATTCCCCTACCTCACACCATATACAAAAATTAACTCAAAATAGATTAAAGCAACTGGGTGTAGTGGTGCAGGCCTGTAATCTCAGTACTTGGGAGGCTGAGATAAGAGAATTGAAGGTTGTAGATAGCCTCAACAATTTAGGGAGACTTTCAGCAACCTAGTGAGACCCTGTTTCAAAATACAAATATAGGGCCGGGGTGTAGCTTAGAGGTGCAAAACCTCTGGGTTCAACCCACAGTATGTGTCTGTCACACACACACACACACACACACACACACACACACACACACACACACAGATTAAAGACATACATATAAGAACTAAGATTATAAAACTTTTAGAAGCCAGGCGTGGTGGCGCACACTTGTAATCCCAGCATTTGGGAGGCTGAGACCGGAGGATCCGGCTTCGAAGCCAGCCCAGCATTTAGGAGGCTGAGACGGGAGGATCCGGGTTCGAGGCCCTCCGCAACTTAGTGAGACCCTGTTTCAAAATAAAGAATACAAAACGGGGTTGGGGGTGTAGCTTGGAGGTAGAATGCCCCTGAGTTCAATCCTCAGTGCCGGAAAAAAAAAAAAACAAAAAAACTTTTAGAAGAAAAGCAGGCATAAGTCCTGGTGACTTTGAATGAGGCAACAGTTTTTTAGATAAGACCTTAAAAGCACAAAGAACAGCAGGTGTGGTGGTACACTTTTGTAATCCCAGTACTTGGGAGGCTGAGACAGGAGGATCCCAGGTTCAAAGCCATCCTCTGCAATTTAGCGAGGCTCTCAACAATCTAGTGAAACTCTGTTTCCAAATAAATAAAATTGGGCTGAGGGTGCAGCTTGGAGGTAGAATACCTTTGGGTTCAATCCCCAGTACCAAAAACAAAAAACAAACAAAAAACCAAAGAAGATAAATAGTGCCTCATCAAAGTTAAAAACTATCTAGGTGCAGTGGCCCATGCCTGTCATCCTAGTACTTCAGGAGTATTGCAGGTTTGAGACTAGCCTCAGCAATTTAGTGAGACCCTGTTTCAAAATAAAAAATAAGGGCTGAGGGTGTAGCTCAAAAGTAGAATATATGTGGGTTCTTTCAATCCCTAGTACCATAAATAAAAAACGCTTCGTCAAAGGGTACCATCAAGAAAAAAAAAAAAAAAAAGAATCCACAGAATGGAGAGAATTGTTTGCAAATTATGTTTATTTAAGAACTAATATTCGCCGGGCGTGGTGGCGCACGCTTGTAATCCCAGCATTTGGGAGGCTGAGACCGGAGGATCCGGGTTCGCGGCCAGCCTCAGCTACCTAAGTGAGGCACTCCGCAACTTAGTGAGACCCGGTTTCAAAATAAAGAATAAAAAATAGGGCTGGGGGTATAGCTCGGAGGTAGAATGCCTCTGAGTTCAATCCCCAGTACCG
>PVLC010047433.1:0-11084 GCA_004027655.1 Graphiurus murinus
CACCTAAGGTGGTTCTTGCCCATTCCTTAATCACCTTGACACCTTGGAATTCAAGATTTTACGCATGGTCCCATAATTTCCAAGAAAATATCCTGTGTTATATTCATTATTCTGCATGAACCTACCAAGATTAATCCCATCACAACAAACTCTCCCTTCACCTTTTGCAGTATCAGAAGACCAAGACTTCCAAGTAATTGCCATCTGAACAATTACAGAATTTAAGATCAGCAATTCATGAGACAAATCTTAATTATATCCAAAAATATTTTTGTTATTTCTGATTCATGGAGTATGTATTTTCAACCCTCTTACATAGATATATTGTTGTCTACTGGGCTTTTCTTGGATCTGTAGATATGTGATCTCCCCTTAAAGCCTGCACTGCTTCTGCTGCTCCTTACTTAACAAATGCTTCACTAATTTATTTAGTTACACAATCCAGAAACCTGATATGAATCCTTGACTTCTGCTTCTTACTTACTCCGAACATCCAGTACATCATCACACCATGTTTATTTTACCTCCTGTATGTGTGTTGATTTCATCATCTTCTCTTTACCTGCACCACTACCACTCTAGCTACTCCTCATCTCCAAATCTTCACATTGTGATCACAATGTTGTTCTAAAGCCCATTCCACTTCTCCAGTCCATTCATTATTCTTCCATCAGAGTAGTCTCTAAAATATATGCCTGATTGTGCAAATATCTTTTCTAAAATTGTCAGTGACTTTCCATTGTTGTTAAGGAAAATAAACAAAACAAAACCAACAATGACCCCCCTCCCCCTTAAGAAACCAAACCAAACTAAGCCAAATCAAACCAAAAGAGGAAAAGTGAAAACATGCTAACATGGCTAACACTGACTGGAATGGTCTGGGTGCCTCCTACGTCACAGCATTCAATATACTCACTGTATTCTGCCCAGCACAAATTTGCTCTAGTCATATGCTTTCTAGTTCTTCTTTATTACTAAAGGTATATATAACACTTTCTGTACTCTCTGTAGGCAATATCTTTTTCCCTCTCTTGAGTAGCTAATTACTTCTTATCTTTTTCTTTTTATTACTCAGGGAAATCCTCAAGTCAGTGTGTGGGGGGGTCAAATCTTCCTGGGATTAGCAGAGCATTTTTTGTGTACATACATAAATGAATGTTTAACCATGCCAGTTTTTTTTCTTATAAACTGTACCTTTCATGCAAGTAGAACCATGTCTCTTTATTGTTTCTCTACAGCTCTGTATAGGAGCTCAATCAATATTTGTTGAAGGAGAAAATTAAAGCCTCTTATTCATAGATGATTCAAATGACTGAAGTCTGAAGAAAAATGGTACTTATGAAAATGACAAAAAACTTCTGAATATTTTGAAAGAACAAAATAATGTATAACTATAAAAATGGGGAGGGAAAGAAGCTAAGATGGTTTAATTAAAAATGTATTTCTAAAAAATACTGAAAAAGTCTGATTTGGTTAGAGAGAGTCACTACAAATTCACTTAGAGATAAAGGTTTAATGCAAGCATTAGCTCATATTGCAAATGTGGGATGGTCAGGAAAGCTATAGCTGGATGACTAGAGAAATGGTCACTAATCCCTTCATCCCACAGTACTGAAATGGGTGAAACCCTGAGAGCCCTTGAAGAAGTTTGAAAAATGGCTTGAGTCTGGCTACTGTAAAGGGGGAATAATGGCAAATTCTGCTAGGCTCTTGTGACTGCAGAGCAGGAACCTTGTGAGGAGGTCTGGAAAGTAGAAAGTGTCTTATTTATTCCTGATGACTTCTTGAGATGAATGGTCTGCTTCTTTTCTACTTTCTAAATCTCCTGTCATTGGCAAACTGTGACTCAGAGTCATATAGGAAACCAGAGTGATAGTGGTGCTGGCAAGTTGACAATAACCCAGGGGAGCTTTTGCTGGATTCCATTCTGGAGCTTTCTCTTGGCATATCACATTCCACCATAGTTGCTGAAGGAAAATTCAGTCCCAGAGTCCAATCAAGAATGAGAGTTTTTTTTTTCCCTTGAGGTTGCTGGCAATAGATTAAGTTTTAGTAGGTATTGTTTGGTCTTCATGTGGAATCTGGATTTTCTGGTCTTTGGGGAGAGTTTGCAAACATGCAAGCAATACACATATGATGTGAGGCTAGAAAGGCTGTTAATATAAGAGTTTGGTCTTGTACCTACATGCAGACATTTAGTTGCTTTGTTTGGAATTTTCTTTCACAAAAGAAAAGAAATCTCTCTCTCTCTTTCATGGTACCATAATGATAATAACTATAGTGCTTAAGTGACTTTTATCGTGTTTTACACCTTGGGAGGTATGTGTATTAGTTATGATCTATACAGAAGCTGGGGCATTGAGGATATAGAAACAATGATGGAACTTTGGCCTGTTATGGGATTTAAATAAAATATTTTAACATATCTATCATATTGCCTAAAACAAAATAGTCTTTCAAGTGACCTGCCCTAATGTCATATGACTAGTAAATGGCAGTATAGAGATTCAACATTTTATCACACATATATTTTTAGAGGAAAACATCATTATTACATACACTTTATAAATAAGAGCAATTTGTAAATACATTATTAATGAATTAAATTACACATGTTTTATTTAGCCTTTGGGATCTCACCTATTCTTGGTAAATCATCTATCATTGACCTTGCTTCACAAAGGTCAATAATGAATAATAAGGAGGGCATACAATCCTAATCTTTGCAGTTAATTTTCACCTTTCAAAGTATTTTCACATCATAATCTCATTTTATCTTCTCCAGAAGGTAAATTGGTCAGTAATTATTATCTTTGTCTTATGGATGTGGAAACAAAAACTCTTGGCTTATGGTCAAAGAAAGGAAACTATTGACTATTTTTAGCTCCTATTACATTCATGCAAGTTTACCCTTTCAGAGATACAGAGAATCACAATTAAAATAACTAAATAGATAAACAACTGGGGTTGTATGACTTTAAGCTAGTATTCTTTCCATCACTTCTTGGTGCCTGAAGTTTCATAACTAATCACAAAGCTGAAATAGGAAACTTGGACTTGACTCTTTTCTAAATGGATAATCTAATCAATAAGATCTTTTGCTACCAACAAGCCTAGTTGTAGTGAATATTATAAAAATGATAAAAAGAAGAAAAGTTGCAACTGTATTTTACTGGTTACTCAGCATGGTTTTCTAGAAAGGGTATCATTCAAATACCCAGTTTTTTTTTTGTTTTGTTTTGTTTTGCGGTACTGGGGATTGAACTCAGGGGCATTCTACCTCTGAGCTATACCCCAAGCCCTGTTTTTTATTCTTTACTTTGAAACCGAGTCTCATTAAGTTGCAGAGTGCCTCACTAGGTAGCTGAGGCTGGCCATGAACCCAGATCCTCAGGTCTCTGTCTCCCGAATGCTGGGATTACAAGCGTGCACCACCACACCTGACAGTATGGTTCTTTTTCACCAATAAAAACTTCAATAATATTGCTTTACTCATTTCATGTTTGCTTTTATTATTTAATATTTTTGTTTCTTCTTAATAGGGATCTGTCATGTTTTGTTTGTGTATATGCAAATTCACACACATAAACACACACACACATACACACACACACACACACACACACACACAAACAGACTTAGCAGAACTCTATCTGAACAAAGAATTTCTATTTTGTACACCGAGTGCTTTAGCTATAATAGATTACAAGGAATTTAAATTATCTCTACCTTCCATCATGGGAACTTAAACTACTTTAAAAAATCTCAGCCTCTTGAATGGATTCTGCAATTTTTCCTTATCTAGAAGGTTACTCATTCCCACCTTTAAACTTGCTGAGCAATTTTCCTCAATAATATCCCTTGATTCAGTGTCCCATAGATTAATTTTGCATTATGTAAAGATCACTTTCCTTTGATCTAAATGCTGTCATAGTCTTGTATTATGGGACAAGGTTAATCGAATCACACCACTAGTTTTTTATATCATTCTCATTATTTAATATATCTTTATCTCATCTTCTCTTATTATTCCCCTTTCAGAATGTCTTAAATCATATGCCACATGGAGATTATATTTTAAAAGTTTTTTGAAAAGCTAAATTATTCCAAGTTTAGAAATTGGAATAAACACTATTAATAACATCTTCTCTTTGTTTTAAAGAAGCCTATCCTAAATATGAACACCCACAATAGGGAGAGATTAAAGCCACAGCATTTTAGGCATAAATTATTGTGGAAGGATGTTTTCTATGACATGGAGACCAAAGAATGCATTTGTGATTGGAAATTAGAGTGTAATTAGTGTGCAATTAGGGAGAAATTATTGTAAAATGATAATACAAAAGGTAGATTTCCCTATTCTGAAGAGGATAGGTGAAAGTGGGAATAGGTGCAGGGTAGATTTTACTTTCAAAGTATTTGATAGAGAAGACATGCTAACTTACAGAAGACTTAGAGATGACAGAGGGAAGTAGAAAACTCCACATGCTAACTCCTGAACACATTGGCATTAATTCATAAATGAAGTGTTTGGAAATTTTTTTTTCATGATTCACCTAGGCAATATGCTAATGGCATAAGCATGTCATATTCTTTAAACTGAAATAACAATGTTCTGCCAAAGAAAGTTTTCTTATACTTTTATCAGTGCATTGTAATTGTACATCATAATGAAGTATAGAATGATAGGAATATACATGCACACAATACTTTGTATGTTTCCCTCCATATCCTACCTCCTCCCTTCTGTTTCTTGTACATGCCGTTGATATCAGTATTGATAATTGTGTACATGTACACAGCATTACTTAAATTGTTACCTTCTTTACATCTCTACCCCCCTCCCTCCCTTAGTCTCTGCTCCTTTATCTGAGGTTTCTTTTGTTACCCAATTTCTCTTTATCTTCTACATATGAGAGAAAACATACAACTATTTGCTTTATGAGATTGACTAATCTCACTTAGCATAAAATTCTCAAGTTCAATCCATTTTACAGCAAATGACATAATTTCATTCTTCTTTATGGCTGAGTAGAATTCCATTCCACCCACACGCCCCGAGTATTCTTCAAAGAAAATTTTTAGAAATAACTTTATCCATTGAGTGAAGAATTGATTGCAGAGGAGTAAGAGAGGAAGCTAAGAGACCACTTAGGAAGCTATTTAACTCATTCTGGCGAGAAATAATGGTTTCTTGGATTATGGTGATCACTTTGGAGGTTGAGACGAGTAGACAGTTTCAAAATATGTTTTAGAGGTGTTACCATTAGGGCATGCTTCAGGATTGAATTTGAGTACCAAGGGAAAAAGAGCACATCCTGAAAGATATTGTTAAAAATAATTTGCAAAACAAAACATTTCTTTCTTTTCTGAAAATTATTTTAACTTAAACCACTACCTTCTTCAGAAAACGGAAAGCTATCCTTATCTATACATAAAAAATGAGATGCCTTTAATAATCAATCTCTATACCTGGTTATTTGATTGATATCCTTTCTATAAAACCATGTTTAGTAATTCAACAGTTTAATATAGTGACAACTTTTATTCTTTTGGTCATTTTTATAATTTTGAGGACCAGTGAATCCTCCAAGTTATATAAAATTGTAAATTTGCACAAGTGTTTTTGCTAGGTAGAAAGTCCATAGTTTTCAATATATTCTTAAAGAAATCTTTGAAGAAAAACAGGTTAAGAGCCTCAGTTAGCCCACAAAATTATATATATCAAGCCATTACAAAACTCAGAGTTAAGCTGCCATTAATTATTTACCTGCTTGTGTTCAGACAGAGTTCTGCTGATCTCTATTAGGCTTTGCTGAATTCTTCTCCAGGTCATGGGTTCAGGTCAGATCCGATCTTTGTGTCACACATCCTTCCAGATCTAGTGAGCCACTTGTGATATGTTGCTTTTATGGTGATGGAACAACACAAAACTGAAAGACTAATTCCACCAGCACATGTCAGACCTTTGTTTGTGTATCATCTGCTGATATTTTCATTGACTCCACATGACAAATCCCAAAGACTTGGGGTAGGGAAGTTCATTGCACCTTAAATTGGGTGGGATTGCAAACTCAAATGTCAAAGAGAACACAATTTTATTTGCTTATTATTTATTTTTATTTCCTTTTCCCAAATCATACTCCCCAAAATCTACATGGCATTTTGTGGAGAATGGATATACAAGTTTTTGCCACCCTTGTAGCACTTACTGCATGGACTTTGTTCTTAAAATTTTCCTCAGCTAAGAGTCCTGAACTTTAGATGTGGCTTGAAGAATATTAATATGAGATACTGAAATTTAATTTTCTAAATGAGCTTAACTCAATATCCAACCTCAGGAATTGGGAATATGAAAACGTTTTTTTTTTTTTTTTTTTTTTTTTTTTTTTTTTTTTTTTTTTTTTTTTTTTTTTTTTTCGGGTTGAATTTCTGCTTCATTCACACAGCTTATAGTGAGGTCTCCAAGAAAAATTCAACAAAACTAACATGCACACCAAATCTATAAAGAGATATTTCTATTTTCAATACTACTTCAGTTTTCCAGCAGCTAGATATCCCATGGAGCTATTGCCAAAGAGTCTCAACATTTGGAATATATTCTCCTCCAACTTCCACTCATTCCAAGCCGGAAATATCATATCCTGCATCTTTTGAATAAAAACTCAAGCAGCAAGATGATCTACATACAAAATCAGCAAGCAAATATATACTCATATATCTTTCTGCTGAGATTAAAACTCATCTATGAAACCAGGGATTCCCCATAGACATATCCAACAAGACTTCAATCAAAACCCAGGCACAAGAAAGCCTCCTGATTTTGAAAACCATTATCTTTGATTCTCTGAATTTTCTCATATAATAAACTTTGTTTTTTTAGAAGGCATCTCTTCTTGTTTTCATTAAAACACATGCAGATTTTAATCTTTTTTTCTCACCAGGGCAAAAATTGAAACAATCTGCAATTAATGTCTTGAAAAATATTTAGTTGGATTTTAAAAAAGAGGTCCAAACAATAAAAAGTACTACATACTTACATGTCTAACTGTAATTGAAGACATGCTAGAGGATTCTGAACAAATTACTAGCACACTGTACCACCTTCGCATTGACTTATTAAGGGATGTGAATGTCAGATTATCAGTATTTTAGTAGTTCTCCTGATAGTGTTAAGTTGATCAATAATTAATCGTGGATGCCTAAGTTATATTTTTATTTGATGCCAGAGAATTTATGCAGATGACTTCTTCTATGCTTTCAATTTAGACAAAACCAGGCCAGGTTAATTTAATTAAATGAGAATTTTTTTTCTTCAAAGTTATCTGTGTTTAGGGAGAAAGGCTGTAAGCATATCTCTGACTATCCATTTCTCTTATGTAGATTATATGAAGAAGAACTATCTTGCAATATCTTTTCTAGGCAGAAGAAAGAGTGTATTATCTAATTTTAAAGGCACCAAAGCATGGGGGGATGGATAAATGTGGTACTCTGGTTTATATTTGCATACTGACTTCCTGACTTTGGGATAGTGAGTAAACTAATTTCCTTCAAAGATTTTTGTAGGAATCATGGGAAATAATGTATGGATAGCCCTCAGTCCATTTCCTGGCATGAAGTAAGAATTTAAAACATTATTTAATTGTAAACTTCTATAGCTAATATTTTTGTTTGTCGCTTCAGAATTAAGAAATTGTATGAGCTGTAAAACTGAATTAAATCTTGACTTATTTTGTTGAAACAAAATAATAGTTGCATGTATTTTGCACAAAGGCTTATATTCTACATTCTGGATGA
This sequence comes from Graphiurus murinus, assembly GCA_004027655.1. Lineage (NCBI taxonomy): Eukaryota > Metazoa > Chordata > Mammalia > Rodentia > Gliridae > Graphiurus > Graphiurus murinus. Next base: position 7,798 of record PVLC010047433.1, read on the forward strand.
TGTGGAGAACTATTATTAAATGCTATTCTAATGAGATCATATCCTCTAAATAGCTTATCCAAAAGAGCTTTTCACCAAGGTCTTCTAACCAGTGTCTAGGAACAAATACTCAAAGGGTAATAAGCATCAAGTAGGTTTCTTCAGAGTTCCTGGTGTAGAGAAATTTAGAACCATATTTTAAATAGAAAGCAATACCAAAACACTCCTTCTCTTTATTACTTCTATTTTATTTGCCTATTATGCTTGATGTACTACATGGATGCACTGAGAAAATCAACAGTGAAAAGATAAAGTCCTTCAGCAAGCAGTGGCTCTGGTCTGATGCATGTTTCTGCTTAGAACTTTATACTTCTTCCCTGGTAGTGGATGATCTAAATGAAGTAAGAAATGATGCTGGTGATATGGGTGGAGAAAGATTTTGGAGGCCATCCTGAGTAATCAGAGAAAAATTAATAGAAAAATGGGAAACTTACAGATTCTTGATTATTTGTCTTTATTATATTTGAAACAATGCCATATTAATTATACACTGTTCCCCAGGTAGTAAAATTCTTTCATTTATGGAGTATTGTGGGGTCCTCCTGATGAAGGGGGGCCCTACCCTGATCTCCCTGGAGCGTCTACCCTGAAAAGAGGTTCCCTGCAGAAAAGGAAGGTTGGGCTGCAATGAACACACGGCAGGGACTGAGCATCAGAGGACTTATCTATTTATTACACGAGGGGCAAAGAGTTATATAGAGCAGAGCGAGAGGAGTGTCTCCTTACAGGGCCAATCAGGGTAAATGTCATATTGGTCATGCCTCTTTGGCCCAGTCCAAAAGTTGATCACGTGCTGATCACGCTACCAGGGACCTATCAATGTCTTGATCACACTAAGGAGACATCTCTCGTCCAATCCTGGTCTCTGGTAAACACTCTTAGGTCTCTACCCTCGCCACTTCCCCTCTGCGCCATCTTTGATGCCTTTTTTCCTTTCTGTCGGGCGGGGCTACCGCCTTCTCTCTGGGGATGTTTCTCCACAGAGTATGAGAGTAACTCTAGTATGACTGAGAACCAGAAGAATCACCAGATCACCAGTAGATCACTACAAAAGCTAATAACCCTACTAACAATTTTCCAATATCCAAATGTAATGGTTTGGATTTAGAACATTCCCCTAGCCCTTATGGAAACAAGGTAGCAATGTAGGAAGCAGGGCTTAATTGCTTAGGAGGGATCTCTGGGAGTGTGACCTTGGGGTTATATAGGCTCTTCCTTCCCATGCTCTCTCCCTCTGCTTTCAGCCTCCATGATGTGAGTGCAGAGCCTTATGCTCTTCCCCTTTCTGCTTTCTGCTGCCATGCCCTGAGCTCTGCAAATCCCAGCATCACATGGACTTAAGTCAAAATCTCCAAGATTTTGAGCTTTGAGTTTTGTGAGCAAATAAATCTTCCTTTCTCTAACTTCTGTAATCAATCATTTTAGATTATAGCAGTGAGTAAGTTGACCAAGACAGATATTTGCACCAGAGGAGTGAGGTCACAACTATTTTTAAGCCTGACCATTTGGCTTGTGAGTCTCTGGAACCGGTTTGTGAGAGGAAGTTGGAAGGGCAAGAATAGGGATAGAAAGGTAGATGGTAGAGACTGTGCTCAGGAGATTGCAGAAGACAAAGAGGAATCCACAGCAAAATGGAATAGAAGCCACATGTGTTACATTGTGGCAAAGAACTCATTGTCATTTTTCCCATGTCCTGAATCTTTCCATGAGGTAGAATTAAAAAATGATGGGCTGACTAAGGTGGAATAGGCAATTTTAAAACAGCAAAGTATCCAAACTACATTACTGATATTGATTTCCATGTTTAGTGAAATGTACACCAAATTTTGGGAGCAAAAAGTAAACCAGAGAGACTTAGTTTGACTAGAAAGGCATGGGTAAGTTTGAGATCCAGAGAGATGATGTTGTGGAAGAAAATAAGATGGGTGAAAGGAAGAAGAAATTGGTGGTCATAATGGAGGCAAGGCTAGTGGCAGTATGGACATAGGCGATATGACTGTGATTGAAAAGGGCCCATCAGTAATTATTAAAAAGTTCATGACTACCTTTTCTGCTGGCAGTTGAGCTCAGTGCTCATGTAATGCTGGCTTTGCTAGAATAAAAGAATCATGGAGTCTTCCTCCAGATTTCAAAAAAGGCCTGCAAAGCCAGGAAACACGTGGCAGGGTCAGAATCCTTGCAAGAAGGCCCAAAGGGGACAATTGTGAAGCTGTAAGGGTGAATCCAAAGTTGCAAGGAAATACTGAGGTTTAGAGATTCCAGAAATGTGGAATGACTGTGAAGAAAGACTATAATCTATGACCTGTGGAGGCAGATTAGAAGAGACTGTATGCCTCTCATTGCAATCTACCAGGCCACAGTAGCAGGGCTGGCAAGGCCCCTTGGAGACCAAATTTCACCACGGTGTGTCCTGGATGCCACAAGTGGAGCTGCAGGATCAAAGCTTGTCCTGCTTGTGCTCTCCCTCTCTCATACCCTGAGCTCTGCAAACACTGGACTCACATGGAATGAACCCCAAATCTCCAAGATAATTGTGAGCAAATAAACATTCTTCCTCTAAGTTGTGTGGTGAGAATGTTGGCTGAGATATCACTGATGACCCCTCTACCCTTTCATTCTTAGTTTAATGGCAAGACAAGAGAAAAGAATGAGTTATTGTAATACTAGCCCCAATAGGAGCTGACAAGCAAATATACATCTTTCTAAAATTGATCACATCAGAGCCAACCAGAGAAACTAATATCCAAGTGTCTTAAAAACAAACAAACAAACAAAAGTCTGCTTTCTAGAAATAGAGATTGGATGAAGACATAAAATGGTTTACTACTATTCAGAGATAAACATAGATTTGATATTTTTAGTGACTGTCTCAGAAAGCCATGGTGTTTTTTTATTTTTTATATTTAATATGGGGTTTATAATGTCATTAAGTCTATTTGTAATGGATTTGCTATGGGCTGAATTATATCCTTCTGATATTCCTATGCTGGAGCTTTAATCCTTAGTGCATCTGTGTTTGGAGGTAGGATATGTAAGAAGGTAATTTAGGTAAAGAGATCATAAGGATAGTTCCCTAATCCAATTCCAAGATGACTGGTGTTCTTATAAGGAGAGAAAAAATACACCAGGGATGTTTGTACATGGAGAAGCAGTCCTGGGAGGACACAGTGGGAAGATGGCCATCTGAAAGCTAGAGAGAGAGTTTTCAGGAGAAACTGAACATGCTGGCACTTTGCTTTTGTACTTTC
>PVLC010047434.1:0-11076 GCA_004027655.1 Graphiurus murinus
ATTTTGTCTTTTCCTAATAGATCAAGTCTAAACAGATCTAGCCTTCACACCTGAGGATCTTGACCCCGCCTGATCTCCAGGTATACCACATCCTTTTCATCCTGTCTGTTCCCTGTTGAATCTCACTCTAAGCCCTTTTGCCAGTGCATCCATTAGCATCCCTACAGCCATGATCTAAAGACCTGGGCACATGGGTTCAAGGAAGGAAGATTTATTTTCTTGGAGTTTCAGGGTCAGTCCATGTGATGCTGAGGACTGCCGATCTCAGGGCACAGCGGCGGGAAGCAGAGAGAGGGAGAGGACGTGGACTGTGCTCCTCACATCATGGAAGCCCAAAACAAGAGAGGGCACAGGGAGAGGAAGAACTGTTCACATAATCCCCACGCCGCACCCCAGGGACCCACCCCTAGCCACACTCTACTGGCCTGGGTCACCATTGTGACGGGTTTATCTAGGATTGCAACCCTCATTCTCAACTCCATCAGCTCCAGACATCAAGGTATGAGCTTTTCAAGGGCCATTCTATACCTAGCTAGAATTCCACAAGAGAAATATCTAGGAATTCCTTTCCTCCTTGTTTGCCAGCTCATGCAAATGACTTCCTTCAAAGCCTATTTTAAAATGCAGGGCCCCAAACTCTTTTCTAATTGAATCTCTTTCAGATTATTTATTTATTTTTTTCAAAGAATACAAAGCAACAAAACTTACACAAAGAATTGTATAAAGTAGCAAGTGAAAGGCCATTAGAACTCAATTCCCTAGGTATAGTTGCTGCTAAATTTGGTAAACTCATCCAGCTGCTCAGAATTTAAGAGGCTCTGGCACATCTCTCTGGTTTATAGAAAAACAAACTCTTCTTTTTTGGAAATTATGAAGTTTTCACTTGAAATCATTTGCTTATATACTTAAATATTTAATTTCATACATAAATTCTAATAAAGATAACTGAGATAAATGCATATTTTAGAGTTTTAAGAATAATATTCAGCAGGGCATGGCAACGCATACCTGTAATCCCAGTACTTGGGAGGCTGAGATAGGAGGATCACAGATTCAAGGCCAGTTTCTGTGGCAACTTAGTGAGACTCGGCAATCTTGCAAGATCCTGTTTCAAAATAAAGTAAAACAAAATAAAAAGGGCTGGGGGTGTAGCTCAGAGGTAGAATGCCCCTGGGTTCAACCTCTCGTACTAAAAAACAAACCAAACAAAAGAAGAATAATGTTCATGCGTATGGGTTTGGGATACCAATAGTACAGATTATATTGCAATCCTCCTAATACATATTTTTCCTGCTCTGGATGAGAATATAAATTTTCAGCTATAATTATTTCCATGTCTAGATTGTCTTCCCTGAAATAGAGGTCACATTTCCAACTCTGTTTTGAATAACCGATAGTAGCTTGCCAGTGTTCTTTAGAGTTTTGTTTAGTAATAAAAATGAATGCATTTTCTACATCGTATATTATTTGAAATGCTTTTCATATGTAACTTGACTAAGATCTGATGTAAGGTTTATTTTGGAAATACATATGAGCTTTTGTTGGTACAAAGCAAGCGATTTGGGGGGGATGGGGTGGATATTACGTTAATTAATATGTCACAGCTACAGGAGCAAGAAATTAGGAGTTAAGAAATGAATGAATGGTCTCTCCAAAGGGAAATGGTTAGCCATCTGTGGCAGATCAGGTTCAAAACCAAAACAGACTCCCAAGTGTGACATCATCATCAGAAAGGCAAAGCTGGCTGCAGTTGGACTGTTTTGATTGAAACATCAACATTCATCTCGTTTTTATTTGTTTGTTTCATTTTGTTTTGTTTTTGTGGCACTGGGGATTGAACCCAGCGGCATTCTACCTCCAAGCTACACTCCCAGCCTTTTTTTACTTTGCTGGGTTGCTGAAGGCCTCACTGCCTTGCTGAAGCTGTCCTCAAAACTGCCACCCTCCTGTCTCAGCCTCCCAAGTACTGGACTTACAGCTGTGCACTACTTCAGAAGGAGGGCTGAATAGATTTGCTTCCCAGTAGCACTTGAAAACATATTTCTACACAACTATGCAATATCTCAACATATTGCATAGTTGTGTATTCCTCAGGATTTCATCCCTCTTGCTTGTAAAGAGGGTCCCAATCATTTATCTAACAAAACAGTTCATACTGTGGTTTGAGAAATCACATTTCTAGCCAGGCATCATCACACACTGCTGGAATCCTAGTACTTGGGAGGCTGAGACAGAAGAGTCGTGGGTTCGAGACTAGCCTCAGCACATTAGCAAGATCCTGTTCCATAATAAAAAATGAAAAGGAATGAGGATGTATCTTGGAGGTAGAATGCCCCTGGGTTCAATTCCTAGTACAAAAGGAAAGGAAGGAAGAAAGGGAGGGAGGGGAAAAATCACTATACCTAATGTTACAAAAACTAGGAACTCCAGAACTCAAATGCTCAATGTCTGCAATTTATCATTTTGGAAGATTAACATCTAGGATGGAACTGTTCTCTAGGATATCTTCTTAAATTCTACCCTCTGTAAGGAGCACCATGCTATATGGTGAGCAGAGGCAAATGTTTATTCATTCAACAAATAAAGTCAGACACGTGTGGTCTGCATGCTATCTGGTCATCCTGTGACTTCACTCAATTCACTCTGCCCCTTCCTTATTAGCATTCACCTTTCCTTCTTCTACTAACCTTCTCCTCCACCTCCTCTCAGCCAGTGACCTTGTTTCATATCTCACTGAGAAAATGCAAGGAGTGAAAAAAAGATCATTTTCTTCCTCCAGCCACCAAATGCATGAACCCCCCCTCAATTGTTTTCTTACTCTGCCTTCCCTCCCATCATGAGGATGAGATGGCTTCCCTCTGAGATGCACTAAGGCTGGTCCTTTCACTTGTGTAAGAACCACATCCATTCTCATCCACCCAGGAACGTGCTCCTGTACATGGTCCTCTTTCTTTCTCTTTTCTTTTTCTTTCTTTCTTTTTTCTTTCTCTCTCTCTCTCTCTCTCTCTCTCTCTCTCTCTCTCTCTCTCTCTCTCTTGTGGATTGAACCTGAACCCAGGGGCATTCTCCCTCTGAGCTACATCACCAGACCCTTTTTTTGTTGTTGTTCTGTTTTGAAACAAGATCTCACCAGGTTTCTGAGAGTCTTGCTACATTGCTGAGGCTGGTCTGGAGCCTGTGATCCTCCTGTCTGAGCCTCCCAAGTACTGAGATTGCAGGCATGTGCCACCTTTCATTGTTTCTCCTCCTCCTTGTGTTTTGGGTAATTTCTATCAGACTAACATGTTATGATATCTTCTTGACTACTTAATTTCTCTGGTCCCACTTGTAGCAAAACTCTTAACAAATGGCTACATGACCTTGCTGCCTCCTCCCATTCTCTCTTGACAAATTCCCCTGCATCTACTTTTTTCAGTCATCAATAGCCATTAGCTGCCAAATCAAATGTTCAAACATCAGTCCTCACTTCACCCTACCATGCAAGATATTCTCCACTGCCTTCGTGACTTTTACCTAATGGGCTGCTTCTTTGTGGTTTGTTTGTTATTGTTGTTTTGTTTTGTTTTGTTTTGTTTTTTACACATCCTCCTCTATTACCCAATATTTCTTTCTCTAAATGTCAGGGAGCTCCAGGACTGTCTCAACTTTGATCTCATCTCTTTTTTCTTCTTGTCCCTTTGATTCACTTTGCTTCTCTTCTCTCCATCCATCCTCACTCCCTGAGTCATGGTCTCAAATATCATCTGCATACGTGTGACTTGCAAATTTAAATCCTCAGACCTCTTGCCTGAGGTCCAGGTTTATTTATCCAACTGCTGGTTTCACATCCATTGGGATGTCCAATTAGCATTTCAGATTTCAGGACCCAGACTCAACATTTGACATTTCCTCCAAGATGTGCTCCTTCCCCACTATTCCCTGTACCAGTCCCTCTCCTCCTGGAACTCAAGTTGAATGTTTTTTCTCTTTTTCACTCTTTATCACATCCATAATGCTATCCTATGAACTGTATTTCCCACTTTTTTTTTTTTTTTTTTTTTTTTTTTTTGGTGCTAGGGATTGAACTCAGGGGCATCCTACCTCCGAGCTACAGCCCCAGCCCATTTTAGTTTTCTTTATTTGGAAACAGAGTCTCAGCAAATTGCTGTGATCCTCATAAAGTTGCTAAGGCTGACTTCAAGCCTGTAACTCTCCTGTATCAGCCTCCCAAGTACTGGGATTACAGGTGTGTGCCACCATTCCTGACTAGAACTACATAAACCATTCCTAAATGCTGACTGCTGTCACCCACACTAAGCCATACTTCTAATGGACAGTGGTATTTGGTTTCTACCTAGTTCCCTTGTATACAAGTTATTCTTCATCCAGAAGCTAAACAGGCTCTTTTCAAAACAAATTTCAAGCTGGGCATGGTGGCACATACCCTTAATCCTAGTACTTGGGAGGCTGAGACAGGAGGATCACAGGTTTATGGCCAGCCTCAGCAAGTAGTGAGACTCTCATCAACCTAGTGAGACCCTGTTTCAAAATAAAAATAATAAAATAGGGCTGGGGGTGGTATAGCTTGGAGGTAAAATGCCCCTGGGTTTAATCCCTAGTAACACACACACACACACACACACACACACACACACACACACACACAAATTAAATAAAAACACAATTCAAATCACCATTCTTACTTACTCAAAACCCACCACTGACTGCCCATCACTCCTAGGATAAAGTCCCAAACACTCATCCTGGATGTTAAAGTCCTGTATAATCTACTTCTAAATGCCATCATCCCAAATGTTGAAATTCCAAAAGATCAAATCCTTGAGGTCTACAATGCCTAAAATCTCCAAAGTCATTATCCTGAAAGATTAGAATCCTGAATATTGGAATCCTGAAAGCCAAAATTCCCAAATCACAGTTCCCATTGGGGGACAGAAAAGAAACTCTAGAGAAGAGAGATAGAAAGTCCTGTTGTGGGGAAAGGATTAGCCTCTGTTTAATTGTATGCAGAACAGATGCATCATGTTAGGCAGAATGAACACATGGAAACCTGCGACCGCAGTATTTCAGGTTTGTTTCCCAAGATTAATGCTTCCAACTGGCCAAAAGCTTAGAGAGAATAAATACAGAAGGCAAATTGGTCTCTGATAGCTGGCATAGAGTTTAGTTTAGTTTAGTTAGTTAGTTAGTTTATTTTTCTGGTAGTGGGGATTAAACCCAGGACATTCTACCTCTAAGCTACACCCCTGGCCTTATTTTATTTTATTTTGAAATGGTATCTCACTAAGTTACAGAGGGCCTCACTAAATTGCTGATGCTGGCCTCGAACCTTGAACCTGCAATCCTCCTGTCTCAGCCTCCCAAGTACTAGGATTACAGGCATACACTACCATTCCCTACTCACTTTACGTACTGTTTGAAAAAATTTTACTCTGTGAAATTCTATTATCATGATGTTAATTCAGTTTGTAAACATCATGCATAAACAGAAAAACATTGACATTTCTTCATTTAATCAAGATATGTCCTTTTTGGACATTTGCCTTTGTAAATGATAAAATTTCTTGAGATTTTTGGCTCTTGGGGCAACTGTACATGCATGTGGTGACCCATGGAGACTTTTGATGGATCTTGTGAAAGCTCAGGTTTAGGTCCATGACAGTATTTCAGGTGACCACAGTTACAGAGCTGGGTACACACGACTACCAACCAGAGTGAGCTACATTTATACATTTCACTTTTGGCCTATTTCTTTGTGAGCATGGTTCCTTTGCTTATAAGTGTTATATCTGTGCAACTGTCATTAGTATGCCTGAGTGCTTATGCTTGCAAAAATATGTATGCTATTATTTCCTGTTTTATTATGCAAAGTGGCTTATGAAGTATTCAGTTGTGATTTTTTTGTCTCTCAAATAAGTCCTCTTTTAACAATGTAATGGTCTTTTAAATAACTTTTTAAAATTACTTTTTCGGAATTATATTTTTTAAATTTTAAACTCCAAGGATTTTAGAATTTAGGGATTTTGATCTTTGGGGATTTCAATATTTAGAACTATGGCATTTGAGATTGTGTCTTCTGGGGTTATGGCCCAACCCCTACGTGCTTTTCCTACACCTGGCTCTCTAACCTCATTTTCTATCCTTTCCTTGACTTGGTTCTCTTTAGCCCAGAGACTTTCTCCATTTCCCAAGCACACTGAGTCACATTTCCAGATTTCTTTTCATTTTTTGTGGCACTGGGGACTGAACCTAGGGGCATTCTACCTCTGAGCTACACTCCCAGCCCTATTTTATTCTTTTACTTTGAAACAGGGTCTCACTAAAGTGTGGGAGGGCCTCCCTAAGTTGCTGAGGCTAACCATGAACCTGTGATTCTTCTGTCTCAGCCTCCCAGATACTGGGATTACAAGCATAGGCCACCATGTCCAGCTTCACTTGCAGATTTTAACACTGACTTTGCTATAATCTAGGGCATTTCTCTCCAGATACCTCATTTAATTTAGTCTCTCACTCAAATATCACCTCTTCAAAGGAAAAAAAAAAAGAACTGACTACTTGTGATAGGCAACATAATAGCCCCCAAGAAACCTACATCATAATTCTCCAAATTGCTGAATATGTTAGATTACCCAAGAAAGAGGTGTTAAAGTTGCAGGTGGAACCAAGGTCACCGATCATCTGACCTTGGGATAGGGAGGTTACTCTCCTTTATCAAGGTAGCTCAAGGTCATCCCAAGAGTACTTTAAAATGGAAGAGGTAGTCAAAAAAGGAGATGCAGAGGGCGGACAGTGGAGAAGGGCCAACATTGCTAGCCTTAAAATGGAAAAGGGCGATAAGCCAAAGCATGTGGGCAGCCTGTGAATGCTGGGAGAGGCAAGGAAAGAGATTTCCCTCCGAGTCTCCAGAAGGAACACGGCTCTGCCAAGACCTTGCTTTGAGCCCAGGGAGGCCTATTTTAGATTTGGCTTCTAAAACTTAAGATAATCAATTTGTGTTGTTTAATGCCAGTAAGTATGTGGTAATTTGTTATAGCAGCAATAGAAAAGTAATGGCCCTCAAATTAAAATAATGTGCACTCACACGTCCAGACTCCCCACCTCTGTCCCCTCGGGCAGACCTTATCCTTTCTCAGCTACCCGCTGTAAGCTACACATGGGCAGAGCTCGGGCTTTGTGGCCATATCCCGGGGTCTAGGAAAACATCTGCTTGTGGAATGTCATGAGCGCTCAGGTTTATTTCCAGTTCCACTGCACCATCCAGGTAAACTCATGAAGCCGTGTTAAATTTCACGACATGAATTAGTGTTCAGCTTTTCATTGCTTATGTTCAATTGTGATTTTTTTTTCCTTTAAAACATTATAGATGTGCCAAGCGTGAGTTACAAAATCCATTTTGAGCATTTGTTTAGGAGGGTGGGGATATACCGTTCTATTCAGATCCAAGTAAGGTTTGTAACTTTGCTGTAAAGATGTATCTGTTCACCTCCGAATGAGTGTGTTAGCATAGTTTTCAACAATATGGGCTGAGCAGAGACGAGGGAGACATCACTGGGGGGGAGGGACAACATGAAGGCAGCATTTCCCAAAATTTCTACAAAAGCATGAAGAAAACTAAACATGAAGGAAAAAAAAGTGGTTCCATGTCAAGTAAGTTTGGACATGTTTGCATTTGCTCTCCTTCATGGAGACTTACAGTGTATATTCTTCTAGAAAAGGCACTAAGAAGCCAGGTGTGAGCTGGGCATGCTTCTAATTTCCATACTTGGGAGGCTGAGACAGGAGGATCACAGATTCGTGGCCAGCCTCAGCTACTTGTGAGGCCCTCCACAACTTAGTGAGACCTTGTTTCAAAATAAAAGAATAAAATAGGGCTGGGGGTGTAGCTCGGAGGTAGAATGCCCCTGTGTTCAATTCCCAGTACTGAAAAAAAAAAAAAAGCCCAGTGTGAGGTGAGCTGGGCATCTTGGTGCATGATTGTAATCCCAGTACTTGGAAGGCTGACAGGAGGATCACAGGTTCAAGGATAGCTTCAGCAATGTAGTCAGACTCTCAGCAATCTAGCAAGACCTTATTTTGAAACAGAACATAAAAACAAACAAACAAACAAGCAAAAGCTGGTCTGGGAGCATAGCTTGGAAGTAGAGTGCCCCTGAGTTCAATCCCAGTACTGTGGGGAAAAAAAAGAAATGAAAAAGAAAGAAAGGAAGGAAAGAAGGAGAAAGGCAGGAAGGAAGGAAGGACTAAACAATAAAAATGAAAAACAACGACAACAACAAAAAAATCCATTGGATTCATGGGAGAGGATATCTATTGACATTGTTTCCCCTTATTTGTACTATTTGACCAAAAAGTCTCTAGATAAAAGAAACAACCTCAAATCTCTAGCTTAACACAACCAAAGCTTATTCCTGGCACACGCTATGTATTTAGTGTGAGTGGATAGGAAGGCTAACTCATTCAAGACACCTGAGGACCTGGCTCATGTAAGAACCTTTTTTTTTTTTTTTTTTTTTGCGGTACTGGGGATTGAACTCGGGCATTCTACCTCCGAGCTATACCCCCAGTCCTATTTTTTATTATTTATTTTGAAACAGGGTCTCACTAAGTTGCGGAGTGCCTCAATAAGTAGCTGAGGCTGGTGGCAAACCTGGATCCTCTGGTCTCAGCCTCCCAAATGCTGGGATTACAAGCGTGCGCCACCACACCCGGCTCGGAAGAACCTTCTTGATACGTGTGTGTCCAACCTCTCCCTAACTGGAAAGGGGATGTGGCAGACTGCACACTTTCTATTAAAGTTTCCACCTGGAATTGGCAATTCATTACTTCTCACTTTTCATAGTCCCAAGTATGTCAAGGAAGTGGGCCATACCCATTCATTTAAATTTTGAATACTTTATCATGATGGGCATGGTGGCCCATGCCTGTAATCCCAGTACTTGGGAGGCTGACATGGGAGGATCACAGGTTTGTGGCCAGCCTCAGCAACTTAGCAAAGCTCTCAGCAACTTAGCAGGGCGCTGTTTCCAAATAACAAATAATAATAGGACTGGATGTGTAGCTTGAAAGTAGAATGCCCCTGGGTTCAACCTCTAGCAGCACACACACATGTATCAACATCTTTAAAAGAGAAAGAGCAAGAGAAAGGAAATGTGACCAAAAGAATTGTTTGGGGAAATGTGGTTAAAACTGGTTTTACTTCTCTAATGCATGTCCTCTCCAGGACATGTTTTGGGGACACTCAAATGGCACAGTTTATGGGGCTTGCATCCCAAGCCCCATACTTGTGGTAGAAAGCGAGATATGTGGCAAGGAAATGAAGATGTTTCCTTTGGCAGATTTGAAGATAGGAGCATGACTTTCATACTATCAAGAGTCTTCCACTTGTTCTACCTGGTCCCCACGCCCTACCATTTGTATCCCTTGGCTGCTTTCCCTTCTTGAGCCCTCCAAAAAGTGGTAGACTTTTTGGATTGTATGACTTTCACTTAACAAAAGCAAGTTTCTATATTAATTCTGATACTTTGTAGGGTTCATTTTATATATATAGATACTAGAGATTAGAGATTGAACTCAGGGACATTCTACCTCTGAGCTATACCCCAAGCCTATTTTTTTTTTTAAACAGGGTCTTGCTAAGTTACTTCTCTTGCTACTTGCTGAGGTGGTCCTTGAACCTTCAATCCTCCTGTCTTAGCCTCCCAAATGCTGGGATTATGGATGTACACCACCACACCTGGCCTGGTTATATAATATTTGTCTTATGTCGTAACTTAATTGACTATCCACACTTAGGCAGCTCAAAAACATTTTCAGTGTTATATGCCCTTTCTTTCAAAAATAGGATTTATAACAATTTTAGAATTAATTTCTCAAGCATATATCCTGTTGGGAAATGTAGGAAGAGAGAAGCTGAAACTACCAGAAAAGTCATTACTGGGAGATAAGATGTCCTGGGTGGTTAAGAAAGAGCGGGGTGAGGGGCGGGATGTGGGTAGGTAGTGAGTCTTGGCCATGTTTGAGAGCCAAGCTGTGCTGCACTGCGAGGGACTGTGATAAGAAGGCAAGTTGCACAAGCCCTGTGGCAAGAGGGTGGCTTTGGCTGGAAACTTCTGGCTACATCGCAGGAGGGGATGGCGAGGTGGCTTAAATCAAACCACAGCCTGGCTCTGGAGTTTGCTTCCACCATTACCCTTTGGGTGAGATGCTGTGTATAATGCAGGCCCTGTAGGATCTGTGAATAAACCTCTTCCTGCAGCAATGGTGTACCCTTCTCTCTAGTCTTGGAATGTCCTGGAAATCAGGACAGATTGATATAGAAGCTTTTGCAATGCCAAATTCAATTCTGTGTCCATACGTCAAATACCAGAGCTAAAGCAAAGAGTTGACCTGACGGTAACAAGTGAACGCCCTGCAGTGCAGTTGTGCTCATTCTAATAACTACAATCATGCGTTTGAAGTGCGGTCCCCTTAGTTTAGTGACTACCAGGGAGGGGTCCCAGGTCTGCAGTGGGTAAGTGCAGGGGAGTTACAGTGTGGCACTTCCCTGCACAGAGGAATTCTTACTCAACATTTCCGTGCACAGTTCTTTTACCAAGCATACTAAACATTTTGTCCTTTGTTTAAAGAACTATAAGGAAGGACATTCGTGAGGATCTAATTGTCCTCCCTTATTTAAGGCAGCGGCCTGGTCCTTCAGCTGTGTCCTCACACTTCCAGGTAGTACCATTTCAGAACTTCCTACAGACCAACGAGCTGAACGCCCACATGCTCATAGAATGGTCAGAAAACCAAATTTAATTTTTTTGTTGTTTTCGTGGTACTAGGGATGGAACCTAAGGGTTTTCTACCTTCGGACTACTTCCCAGCACTATTTTATTTTTTATTTGGAAACAAGGTCTTGTTAAGTTGTTAAGAGCCTCCCTAAGTTGCTAAGGCTGGCTTTGAACCTGCTACCCTCCCATCTCAGCCTCCCAAGTATTGGAATTGCAGGCATACGCCACCACCAGCCAGAAAACCAAATTTAATTGTATAAAATATATAGCTCTCCTACATTCTCCATGAAGAAGATATTCTTTCTTT